>JAQQSW010019556.1:0-11024 GCA_028646575.1 Pseudocheirus occidentalis
AGCAGACCAGGGTAGGGGCTCTACAGTGGGATCGCTGTTTTGGGATTGGGGTAGGGGAAAGACGGGGAGAAAATCTGTAATTCAAAAATCTCATGAAAATGAATGATGTAAACAAGAAACAAATAAAATTTATTACATAAAAAAGTAAAAAAATTAAGCAGAAGAGTTTATATTTTACCCTAGAAACAGTAGGAAACAGTTGAAGTTGACTGAGTAGGAGAGACATATGGTCATAGCTACACTTAAGGA
This sequence comes from Pseudocheirus occidentalis, assembly GCA_028646575.1. Taxonomy (NCBI): domain Eukaryota; kingdom Metazoa; phylum Chordata; class Mammalia; order Diprotodontia; family Pseudocheiridae; genus Pseudocheirus; species Pseudocheirus occidentalis. Next base: position 250 of record JAQQSW010019556.1, read on the forward strand.
AAATTACTTTGGATGGCCCAGAGTGGCGAGAAATTTGAGGTGGGAAGACCAATTAGAAAGCTGTCCTGGTAATCTAGGCAAAAGGTGATGAGAACCTGAAACAAACAACAGCAAACTCTCTACTAGCTTTACATTACTCACTGTTGTTTCATTGTTTTTCTCTTTCAAAGCCATTTAGCTTAGAAAATTTGTTTGAAGTCAAGAGTTTTTCATGTACTTTATATCCCATATCCCTGTATATGGCAGGTGCTGATTCAATACCATTTTGATTTATTAAGATACTAAATTATTATAATTACTATTAATAAGTTTTAAATTATAGCTATAAATATACATTTAAACTATATAATTTGTATTGAAAACATATCTGTTCATAATAAATTATATAAATAATTGCTGTTATTATAATTTAATAATATTACTAAATTGTTATTTGAATACTAATTTACTCTATGTTAGAAAATCCAAGTAAAATGCCAAAGGAAATGCTAATGTCTACGTATATTTTAATGAAGTGTCAGTATTCATATAGTTTCACAAGGAAATAATTCCAAGCACATCACCAAAAAGGACAATCTGCCACCTGAGCTTTTGCTGATACCTAGCTGTACCATAACTAGGCATGTCTAAGTAATCATTAGTCATAGCAGTGGTTTGTAGTATTTATACCCATCTTCTAAAGATTCACATGTAACAAGTTGGTCCTGTCAGAAATCTGGATCTTGGGGATTTGAACCTTTATTAACAACTTGGGGCAGATGAAAGGAAGTATCCTCCAGGCACATTTTCAATCAACCGGCACTCAGCTCTTTTCTGTTATTTCCCAGGCTCTATACTTATCAGATGTTATCGGTCACTTGGGCTAGTTCTTATCCTACTGTTATTCCCTCTGTCTATCCATCAATCAACAAGACTTTACTATATTCCAGTTATTGGGCTAGGTGCTAGAGATGGAAAGACAGTCCCTGACCACAAAGTGCAGCAATCGGCTACCATTGAAGCCAAAAAAAAAACCCAAACTAGTACTTAGGTTAAAATTCCCCAGTACTGGCAGTTCCTATGGAAACATTTCATAATGAAACTTACTTCCAGCATAGAAGTGGGGGACTATGGGTGTGTGTGCTATGTTCACTGCTAGAATGTGGTCGCTTACTTTTATTTACCTGCTTTTGGCTGAAGATGGTAGTAAGAAAAAAATGTGTGGAAGTAACTGTCATATAAAAATAAAAGGAACCAGCACCACATACTTTTTAAGTAAATAAAAAATAAAAAGAAACATTACCTGACTGTCATTGTGGAAGCACTAATGTCTAAAGGACCTTTGAAATCCCTTCAAGTACTAGATTTATGATCTTGTGATTTTAAGGGAACTAAGACAAATATAGAAAACCAAGATCAATGTCGTCAAATGATGCGAACCTCTTTTGTCTCAGCTCTTTCACTGTAAAATAAGTGAGTGGAAGTGGAATAGTTGACTCCAATGTCCATTCCAACTCTAATTTATGGATTGTATTATCAGGCAGTTTTCAAAATAATACTTACAAACTATGAACAGCCATATGGAAAGATGTAATTTCATCACATACTAGTGTCTTGGGTTGACTTCTTCCTGCTTGCTAGGAGACAGAAATCATATGTGGTCCTAGGCTGAATTGCTCTGGATTGCAAGGGACCCTTCCTGTCTGTAGGAGACAGAGAAGCTTCTTCCTGCTCATCCACCTGGCTTACCTGAAGGGATGGGAGAGAAATGCCATATCATCACCTCCTAGCTCTCATCTTCTGCCTGAGCCACCTACCATCCTGAGAGGGTTCTACCTCCAGTCAGAAACCTTTAGCAGTGTTAATAGCCCATTATCTGAATTCATTCATCAATGATTAACAAATTCCTAATTAGTCATACCCTCCCCAATCCAGTGATTCTGACCCCCTTGGTGTCATTATTCAAACCCTGTTCTCTATCCTTCACTGCCCACTGCCTTATTCTTGTCCATCACAACTCAGCTCCCTCAATGCCCCATTGAGAAGCCACCTAACCCTTTCACTGTGCTCTCTGAAATGCCTGTCCTATAGGTGACAAATTTGCTCAGACCTCAGATCTTATCTATTCATACTCCCTCCAAGCTATATCTATATATTTAGACAGTAAATATTATACACGTGCACACACACACACACATCTTGCATGGGTATACATATTCCAAGGAAGTGAAAGGCAGAAAAAGAAACCTATATATAACCAATATTCATGACAACACTTTTTGTGGTAACAGAAAACTGAGAACAAAGTAAATGCTCATTGGTTGTGAAATGGCCAAACAAACTGCGGCATCTGAAGATAAGGGAATGTTAATGCGTTATAAGAAATAACAAACATAAATTGAGTTTTAGCACAATGCCTAGCACATAATAGATGTTTAATAAATATTGACTGGATGATAAAGAAGTATGGGAAGACATAACAGCTGATGCAGAGGTGGGAAAGTAGAACTAGGAAAATACTACATGCAGGGACTAAAAGAATATAAACAGAAAGCACTAAAAAAAAAGATTAAACTAAGTAGTATGTAATTATAATGACCCAGGAGAAAAGTTGAGAAAATATACCTTCCTCATTTCATTGCAAAGGTGGGGATTCTGTGCATAGGCTGTTATAGGATCTATCACACATGCTCAACATAGTAGTAATTAGTTTCATGCAATTGCTTTCTTTGTCTTTTTTAAAAATATATACTTTGTGGGGGCGGCTAGGTGGCCTAGTGAATAGAGCACCGGCCCTGGAGTCAGGAGGATGTGAGTTCAAATCCGGCCTCAGACACTTAACACACACACACACACAAAAACTAGCCATGTGACCTTGGGCAAGTCACTTAACCCCAACTGCCCTCCAAAAAACAAACAAAAAAAAAATTATATATACTTTGTTACAACCAATGCCTCGCTGGTAAGGGGACAGGAGTGATATATTCAGAAATACATATGATGTAAAGTCAATCAAAATAAGATTTTAAAAAACCCACTCCAGCCTCCTCCCTGTGTAGTGAGAACTTTGGCTTCACCCTGCAAAGTTCAGCCTTATCTAGGGCCACTTTGCCAGACCAAGGGATATCCTCTCATGCAGATGACCTCTCCTGCTCCTGTTTCAGTCATTTGTACTTCTGTTTAAGTAGTTCTGGTCACACACTCCAGCTTCAGGTACTAAAAGCTGTGAAGTAGCTCTGTCTACCTTAGGAAATGTTTTTCACTACTTACAGAAAGGACATAGCACCCAACTCTCCCCTAATTTCTTCTGCTTAAGTACTTGGTCTGTCAATTGTACCAGCTTGTTGTCAGACTTACCTAAGTGGGGGCTATTTTGCCATCAGTTCCGAGGAGAAAGATGACCCTCAGTTCTCTAACCTTTCTCCTAAATCAATAAATAAAGGACGAGAAAGAAAAGGGGAAGAAGATTCTAGAACCTACAGTACCGGGAGAGGACCCAAGTCCCAGGGTGATGGGTTTTGGACACCTTTGTGTCTAGGGGTGTGTGGTGGCGGTGGCTGTGTGGGGCACACTGAGGCTCCTGCGAGCATCTTGGACCAGGCACCACGAGGGCTCGGAAGGAGGCACTAAAGAAGATCATCACAACTTTTGCAGTGGAGAATGAAGAGATACAGAACTTCATCTATGTCCTGAAACAGATCCTGCTGAATGTGGAGGCCAACTCCAACAAGGTCCAAGAGGACCTGGAGGTAGTGTTCCAGTCACTGTTCTCCCTGCTGGATGAGCTGAAGGAGGGTGTATTGATGAGGATCAAACAGGACCGTGCTAGCCGAGTCTATGGGCTCCAGAACCAGCTGGGAGCCTGCACCAAGGTTCTGGAGAACTCTGAGAAGCTTCTGGAAACAGCCAACCAGACTGTGCAGGGAGCAGACAACCAGGATTTCCCGCAGACTGCCAAACATATAAAGGATAGCATGACCATGGCCTCAGTATTCTGGCTCTCCCTGAAAGTGAAGGTCAGTGACAACATGAGCCACCTCATGGTGGACTTTGCCCAGAAGCAGCATCTCTTGCAGGCCCTAAAGTTCCTACCAGTGCCTAGTGCCCCAGAGATTGACCTCGGAGAGTCCCTGGTGGCAGATAACTGTGTGATGCTGGTGTGGTGGATTCCACATGAGGACACCAAGATTGACCACTACATGCTAGAATATCGGCGCACCAACTTTCAGGGCATTGGCTGGAGAGTTCTCAGAAGTTGTCACACTGGAAACCACAGCTTTCATGTTCTGACAGGATGCCACAACATGCCACCAGAACTTGCAGGCAGAAGAATTATCAGTGGAATGGGACACCATGGCGGGGAAAATTCAGGACATCGAGGCTCAAGAGAAAGACAGTAAGGGTCAGACCGCCTCTCCCGTCAACTTCCCAGCCAGATGTGCCCAGTCTCCCAAGAGGATGCGCTCCGGAAGGGGAGACCGAGACCAATTCACCACTGAGTCTTGTGCTAGGAGACACCCTCATGACCAAGACAGGAAGGCCTTTGCAGAGGTGTTGCCTACCGCAGCCCTGGGCTGGTTTGTCCAGCTGGGCAAGACACTGGCTTCCTGGTGTCTGCACCTGAACAACTGGCTGCAGGTCACCTTCACGGCCAAGCATAATACCAAGGCCTGGATGCTGGATGTGCCTCTGGCAGACTGCATTGGGGCCCAGCGACTTCTACAAAGGGGTCCTGTCTTTCTACAATGCCCAAACCAAGCAGCTGCTTCACATTTTCAAGGCCAAATTCAACCAGCCACTGTTGCTGGCCTTCATGGTATGGTGTGGAAGCTTCCAGGTGTCTTCTGGCCTTCAGGTGCCCAGCTTGGTTTGGTGCCTGCAGAAGCAGAACAGTGCCACTAGCAGCTCCAATGCCAGCCTTACCTAGCCTATCTTTTCCTGTCGCAGGATGCTGCTTCTGCCCAACTGTGACCACCTCTGGCTTAAAAAGGGCCAACTTCTGCCCTGAACCTCAGGTTGTCCCTAGGGCCATGACCTCAGAGAGTGGAACTGCTGGCAGCTCTACTCTCCCTAACCTCTCCCCACCCAGATTCCCATCTGAAGGTGATGTGACGTCCACAGCAGCCCAGGGGTGGCTTCGGCAGTTCCCTCCCTTCACTTACCTCTTCTCACAACAAATACTGCTTTGGACCTTAACACTAAACTGGGAGTCCAGAACTAGGGCATGGAAGGGTGGGCCAGGGCTGGATTCATTCTCCTTCTCTCCCCCAATTAAAATGAAACACACCTGAAAAAAAAAACTACAGTACCATCTGCAGTCCAAATTTGACATCCTAGATAATATTGTTACTTATTCCTAAAGGCTTCAGATTTTTAAAAAAATGCTATACTAACAAATGGCAATTTTGTTACTACTGTGCTAAATAATACATACTTTTTAAACAGAAGAAATGTAAAAGAAGAATTCATACTTTTACATGGAATCCTACTTTTGTTCTTTTTTGCAGAAATGTTTGTATTTGTTGAAAAGTTCATAATAAAAATAAGAGAAAACATCTGAAAGATACTAGGAAAAGTGGGCTGTGATTTATTGGACTCAGTTCTGTGCTTCCACAGGAACATAAATGCCATGGCCATTGTAAAGCCTGTTTTTCAGATTTCTTGTGCTCTATCTGTTACAAGGGTTTTTCTTTTTTCTCCAAATGTGGGTTTGGGGATTGAGGGAGAGCAAATAGATTTTTGTTTATTGAAAAAAATGAAATCAAAACAAAAACCGTTTGTTTTTTTTTTTACTGTGCTCTAGTGTCCAGACTGTTTCTACTCTCCTGTCTTCTACCTCAAAAGGAAGTCTTTTGTAGACACAGTGAATCACAAGCTAAGTACTAGGCAGTTATTTAGAATGCGAGGCTGATACTAGGATAGGCAACTGTCTGCACAATATACAAAAGCAAGAAGAATTGTTCCTCTATCACTGATATTGTTAAGACCCGTATTCATATTTCTCGTCTCTTTTTTAGTCTCCCTATTTTAAAAAGATGTGGGAAAACAAGGCAGAGTAGTATGCTAACAACAAAAATAATTAAAGTGATGAAAAAGAAGCAATTTTCTTGGAAAAGTCAGGTAGCCTATATGTACAATACAGTAATGGCAACTTTTTTGCTCGAGCAAAGAATTGGAAATTAGAAGTGCCCAATCTGCTGTACCATCTAACTGCCCCTTTAAAATTTCTCTTCCAGCTACAGAAGGCTGAAGAGACAGAAATCTGGACTGCTAACAAGGAGGCTGGCTTCACCTTCTTTTAGAAGATCAAATTTGAGAGAAAAAAGGTGTCAGCAGCTGTGTGCTAGCTTCTGTCTCGTCAGCCCACACTTTCAGCTCCCTGAAGTTGCTCTAGTTCACCCCATAGCTCCAATCACTACTGTCCTAGAACAAAAGGCTTCAAGCATCTCAGGTCAAGGGTCCATAGGGAAGGTGGGCATCTTTCCCAAACACCTTAACTCAATTCTCCCTACCCCACCCCCATCTACTCTAACCGTGTGGTTCAGAAAGACAGATTCTCTCCATCTCTTACTCAGCGTCCTATTCCAATGCCAAGTTCAAATATCATGTCTCCTGAGACCTTTGGGTAAAACTCTAACGGTTATAATGAGGACCCTCCCCTCTTCCCCTAGCATCCTGACACCCTGTGACAATGCTTACTATTTATTATCTACTACAGGGTATTTTTTTTCTAAGCTTTATTGTTATTATTATTTAGTTATTTTCATTTGTGTCCAACTCTTCTTGACCCCTTTTGGGGTTTTCCTGGCAAATATACTGGAGTGGTTTGTCACTTCTTCCTCTGGCTCATTTTTACAGATGAAGAAACTGAAGCAGAGTTAAATGACTTGCCCAAGGGCACACAGCTAGTATGTCTGAGACTGGGTTTGAACTCAGGTCTTCCTGACTCCAGGCCCAGCCAGCACTCTGTCCACTAAGGAGACACAAATTTTGGAAAAAACATAATTCATACCCTCAAGGAGTTTACATTTTAATAGGAGAAGACAAAAATACAGACAATTATACAACAAATGAATTAGTCATAAAACAAAGTGCTATGAAAATCCTAAAGGAAAACAAATTGTGGCACGTGAACACTTAAGCAGAGTGAAGTGATCAGAACCAGAACAATGTATGTGATGACCACAATGTATGTGATGATCACAAAGCTTTGAAAGACTTCAAAACACTGAGCGATGTGACCAGTAGGACTTCAGAAGACATGATAAAATATGCTTTCCATTTCCTGGCAAAGAAACAATAGGTCAGAAAGAAACCTGTGTTTACAAACAGCACATTGATTTCTTTTGTTTGACTTTACTTATTTGTTAGGAGAGAGAGCTTCTATTGGGGGGGTATGGAAAGTTGGGGGGCACGAGAATGTTGCAAAAGAAGAAAAAAGGAAAAAGAACATTAATGAGACATTTTAAAAAACACATAGAAGAGAAGAAAAGGAAGTTCAAAAGGGGCTGTGGTAGGCTAGGCTGAATTCAGACTGTCTGGTGCTCCAGGTCCTAGGTTGGAATGAAATGAGATACTCACAAACCATCTATTAGTTTAAAAAAGGTTTACTCATTCATAGCAATTATACAGCACTGGTCTAGATGGATATGATACCTCTCATCTCCATATGGAAGTTTCTGGTCAGCAGAATATGTTGGGTGTAGTAACTCACACAACTGTGGGGGCATCCACCAGATCTGAAAGGCATTGACTCCTCATGGGCTAGTCTCTTATTCCCTAGGTAACTGTGAAGTTGCATCAAGAATGTAAGCTTTAGCCCCCTGGACCAGAGGGTAGCTTTGCTAACTTTTAACGTGAGGAAAACTATTCAAGCCTACATGGCAGTACAGTAGTGATGGGGGTATGGACCAGGCCTATGAGGAAACTTAAAGGCAAGGGTAAGAACCTGGAGGTAGAGACACTGGAGCATTTTATAGAGTTAGAGGCAAGAGAGAAATTAATCCAAAAGGAGGCAAGTGATGCTTTAAAAAGCACTTCACAGGGAAGTAGTGAGGCAATGTCAGAAGAGTGCTTTGAACTTCTTGAAAGGAAGGCCCACAAAATATTCTCTGTTATTATCCTCACAAAGAAATAATGAGCTTCTTTGGCTTTAATGGAACTGGAAAACTGAGTTCTTGAGGCTATAAAGCTACAGCCTTCTGAGGACAAGTTACCAAGCCCGTCCAACCACCCTTTTCACTCACCCAACTTGTAACTTTAGCCTTCTTTTTTCTTAAGCTTCATATTGTAAACTTTGACTTCTCTCAGGACAGGATCAGTTTAATATTCTAGTTGCCTGACAGTCATGTATATACACACACATATACACATACATACCTATATATGTATAGATATGTATGTAGGTAATACACACACACACATATATTATATACTTACCCACCTGTGTGAGTTTAAATGGGCTGTTGCTGTTTATGTGACTGGTCTATCTGTTTTTTTGCAAAAAACCCTCTAAATACCATAATTGCTATTAAGAACTAGGACAAAAATTTTTGAAAAGGGTAATATGTATATAGTACATATAGTTTACATATATAATATATAGTATATGTATATAATATATACACATACTTATATATATATATATACTATATGCATAAAATAGATTAATATTATACCTATATAAGAATGCTTTCTCATTACTTCTGCCTCATTTTTTCCCAAAATGGGTAATCTGTGAATCTTTATTTAGATAGGTAGCTAGCTATTTTTAACTTACACAAATGGGAGGCTCAGGTCTAAAACCTAGCAGCTGGACAAGAGATGGGGGAGGGGGCAGAGAGGAGGGATAAGGAGGGAAGAGGAGGTGAGGGCAGAAGTTTCTGACTGGTCAGTAACTAGGGGGTTAGTTGTGTCTTGGGCAACAAGGGCTTCAGGCCACTTCAGGAGGAGGAAGGGACATTAGCCAGGATCCTCTGGAAAGGCTGCCCTAGCTCTTGGAGAGACATTGCGGTATGGTGGAATCAGAGGACCTGAGTTCAAATGCTGGCTTTCCTACTTCATGTGTGACCTTGGACAAGTTTTATACATTCACTGGAATTTGGTTTTCTTATCTTTAAGGCTATTGGACTAGATGACTTCTTATATCCATTCTAGTTCTTAATCGATTATCCTGTGACTCGGCAAGCTCAACTTCTCCAAGCCGTCCATCACTTTTTCTAGTTGGTACCATGTACATGAGCTCCAATTACCTTGAGCCCACAAGGTTCGCTGAGGCAGGTGAGAATTATTTATAGTACGACGCATGGCCAAGCTTTCTTCAAAGGCTCACATGGGCTCACATGACCTATGTCCAATCCTGGGGACCTATCACCTGAAAGTGAGTTTCTTTCATTGACTTTTGCCTATACCCTGGGGTTTCATCTCTAAAATTAAATTCAGATATGGCTTGTTTTATGTTTTCCCATATGTAGGTAATAGGATGTCCTTTTCCCCCATGGGTCTAACCGTGTTCCCCCCTTCAATGGCTGCTTATATTAATAAATATAAACTCTTCTGCCTAACATTTAAAACTCTTCACAATGTGATTCTTTCCTATAGCTCCAGTTTAAAAACCTCCCAACATGTTTTTCCCTTCCATGCACTTTCTAGTCCAGCTGTACTGGTACTCCTTGCTGCTCCTCATAGAGGTTTCTCTGTCTCCCATCTCTTTGCCTTATTTATTTATTTACTTATTTATTTTAATTTAGTTTTTATTTGTTTTCTTGTTTACATTATTCATTTTCATTACATTTTTGAATTACACATTTTCTCCCCGTCTTGCCCCTGCCCCAACCCCAAAACAGCAATCCCACTGTAAAGCCCCTCCCCTGCTCTGCTCTCTTATTTTCTGGTAGGGCAGGAAGGGTCTCCCTATCCCAGCCCCTGTATATCTTAATTCCCAGTTGCAGGTATTGCAGAACTTTAAATTCTAGATTATTTCGATTCTTCCCCTGTCACCCACCCCCAAAGGAAGGACACTCAGTTTAACACAGGCTATGGATGTGTGACTATACAGGACATCTTCATAGTGGACATATTGTGACAGTGATCGTCTGTCTCTCCTTCCTATCCCTCCCCCTCCTTGTTCCGTTCTCTACCCTGTCCCTGTCTGTTTACTGAAGTGTGTGCTTCCAGCATCCCTCCCCCAGACCCCTGCCCTCCCCTCCGTCATCTCCCCTGTCATCCCCATGCCCCCCATTCTCCTGTGTGGCATGACGCCCAATCTAGACTTTATGCCATTTCCTCCCTAAGCCAAATTCAATGAGAGTAATTGAAAGCAAAATTGTAATACTTATCCCTTGCCTCTTCTCTATGGGATGATTAATCCCATTTTGTCTCTCCCTGTCTCCTCTCATTCTAGTCCTCTCCCACCTCAGAATTTCACCTTTTAAAGTATCATCCCTTCACACTTAATTCATCCTATTCCCTCTATATACACATAATATACACATATACACATATGCTCAGATATGTATTCATACGCGTATATAGCCTCCTATATGGACCTATGTGTAAATATACATATATATACATTTGTATTCCCTTCACCTATCCTCATGCTAAGAAAAGTTTCATAAGTTACTATTATAGTTTTTCCATATTGGTATGTAAATAATTCAAATTTGACAAGTTCCTTATGATTTCTTTCCCATGATTACCTTCTCATGCTTCTTGTGTTTGCTTGTCAAATTTTCTGTTCTGCTCTGGTTTTTTCAGCAAGAATGCTTGAAAGTCCTCCACCTCATTGAATGACC
>JAQQSW010019557.1:0-11024 GCA_028646575.1 Pseudocheirus occidentalis
TACACAGTCACAGATACATCATATGTGTGATGACTGATTTTGAAAAACTGGACGCTTCTCAGCATCACACAGTTAAAAGACAACTATACAAGTCTTAGGATGGAAGGAGATGTCTACATTCAGAAAAAGATCCAGAAAGATCAGAGTTTAACGAAGACTGAAGCAATGCATACTATCATTCTTCTCGATGTTTGGCTTTTGTTTCATTGTTCACTCCATTGGCTATAACACCTATACAACCAGACGATTGTACAATGTGAAGGAGTTTGCAGATCCTATACATGATTGTATGCCACCATGGGGGGGTCGGGTGGGGAATGGGGAGGAAGGGGAGAAAAATCTATAACTGAAGTGACTATGGAACAGAATCTTGTAACCTAAAAGTGAACAAACAAGTTAATAAAAAAAAAATTCAAAAAAAATACACCAACTTCAGAAGCACAAAAAAAAAATTATCCTGAATATATCTTGTTTGTATATGGTTATTGTAATTGAGTGTTAATCTCTCCCATTAGACTGTAAGTTCCTTGAAAGCAAGAACTATATCTTTTTTTGTTTGAGGGGGGAAGACTAAGTAAAGGCTAAGGTTAAATGACTTGCCCAAGGTCACACAGCTGATTGTCAAGTGTCTGAAGCTGAATTTGAACTCAGGTCCTCCTGACTCCAGGGCTACTACTCTATTCACTGCACTACCTACCTGCCCCAAGAACTATCGTTTACATTTCTTTGTAGCACAATGTCTGGCACATAGTAGGTGATTAGTAAGTGTTTCTTGACTAAGAGTCTGAAAAAATGAAGGAGGGAAACAAACATTTATTAAGTGCCTTCTATGTATCAGACATTGTGTTAAATGGAAGATAGGTGCTTTTATTTTATTTCTCCATTTTATAGTTGGGGAAAGAAACTGAGACAGACAAAAATTAAGTCACTTGCCCAGGTTCTCCCAGGTAGTAAAGCCACGTATCAATTCAGATCTGACCCTACGCCAGTGCTCTCTCCACTGAGCCACCTAGTTGCCTCTAGATTTTGAATTGCCTCAATCCTGTCTTCATTCTAGTCTATCCTCCACTTATCTGCCAAAGTGATTTTGTGAATTTCAGGTTTGACCATAATATTCTTCCTACTCAACATATCAGTGGCTCCATATTACCTCTAGGATCAAATATAAACTCCTTTTGTTTTTATTAATTAAAGTGCTTTACAACTTGCTTTGTCCAATTTTTCTGAACTTACTATATATTACTTCCCCTTCACACCCTACATTTCAGTCAAACCCTTGCTTGCATGCTTTTGCTGACTGTCTGCCCTGCCTGGGATGCACTCCCTCATCATCTTTGCCACTGAGAATCCTTTGTTTTCTTCAAGATGAAGTTAAAACACTACCTTTAATGTCATGCCTTCCCCGATTCTTCTGGGTGCTAGTGTCTTCTCCCTCCCCAATTACCTTGTAATTATTTTAAACATATACCATATATACTTACAGATATGCACATGTTGTTTGCTCTGATAAAATGTAAGGTCCTTGAGACCTGAGAATGTTTCATTTTAATCTTTGTTTCCTCAGTGTCCAATATAATGTTTGGCATATAGTAATCACTAAATATGTTAATTGACTAATTTTGTCCAATTCCTTCATTTCACAGGTAAGGAAACTGAGGCCTACAAAGGGTCCCATTGATGACAGGTATTCAGTATTGGTGCAATATTTGATAATCATTTAGTACTTAGTAACTGCTTGTTGACTTATCTAGTCTTGGACTTCCATGCTTCCTCCTAAGAGGATTAAATCAAAGATACTCTTTTCAGTGACCACCCATTGAATCTCTCACATTCATCTGAGACCAGTGTTTTTATACTTTAGGGAGCACTTAAATTATTCTCCCATTGTACCCACAGTAATGCCAGATTAGCTATTTTTAATAACTCCCATTGCAAGATGAGTGCTATCTCTATTCCCAGTTCCCCACAAATTACATTTTGTCCACTGCTGTTAGACACCTAATAGTTCAACTAGGACAGGTATTTAAAAATCTTTCCATCATACTGCTGGGCTGAAGACACTTGATTGACTATAGTGTGATCCTGTTTTCTGCTTTTGATCTGGTAGGTGAAGATGTTTTCCAAAGTATTTGCCTTCCAAAAAATTAAAGGTATGAAGAATGGGCAGGAAATGGTGAAAAAAATATAAAACAAAGAAGAGGAATGTTAATTGTTGTGATGGGGTAGTGAAACCAACACCCAATTTGGAGTCAGAAGACCTGGAATTAAATTCAATCTCTTCCACTTCCCTGTAGGATCTTAGGACGTATCATTGTTCTGATTTTCAGCTTATTCATTCATAAAATGAAGGGGCTGAGATTAATGATCTTTAGGATCCCTTCCAGCTCAAAAATTATATGATTCTTTTGTAAGATTTGATGTTAGTTTTTATTCCCTTCACAATATGTGCTAATTGTATCAAAATATAAAGGTATAGGCGAAATAATAATAGAGTTTAAAATATAGATGTTGGGACCTAAATGAAGAAATGGGACTAAAGATATGAAGGAATTTACCCAAAGTCCCACAACTAGGCAGTAACAATACCACAAATGGAACCAGTGTCACTCAGTACAACAACTTTCCATTGTACTATGCTCTCTATAAAACTAATTCTTGTCATTCTGGTTTCTTATCAACTGGTTTCTAATCAAGCACTTGTAAAAGAAATGTGAGGCGCCCCATATTCTGTAAGTTGATGAGTTTTCTGGGGAGTAATTTTGTCTTTAGAAATCTGAGCCATTGTCATTCCTTTATGAGACCATTATCTAGTGCTATCTTATTGTTATTTTAGGAAGCAACCAGTATAAGATCAAATCCTATATAGACTTATCTCATACTGAATTCCAACATGTAGAAAATAATGTTATTGTGACAGCCCAAGTATTTGGCAAATAGTAGGTGCTTAAGAAATATTTATTCACTGATTTATTATGGCATATTAGAAAGAATGGTGAATTTTAAGCCAGAAAATCTGAATTAAAGTTCCAAATCCACTTATGTCTAGCTCTACTATTCTAGGTGGATCACTTAATTTTTCCCTCCAAACATTTCTTTACTTACAAAATAAGAGTATTAAACTCAATGGCCTCTAAAGTTCCTTCAAGTTCTAATTTTCTGAAATTACTCTTCCACATAGTTCTGCCTAGAGGGTAGGAAAAAAGTTCTTTTCAATATTGATAATCAACATAGTCATCATAGAAATCATATATGTAGAGCTAGAAGGGACTTTAGAGGCCATCTTATTTAAATCCCTCCTTTTATAGGAGGAAACATCTCACAGAAATTAAGTAATTTGCCCTGGGATCTCATGTCTGTCAGAAACAGGATATGAATGTGGACTTTCCTGACTCTCAGTCCAGCACTTTGCTATACTCTTGTCTGGAAATATAACATAGCTGTCATCAGTACGCTTCAGGAAGGACAGTTTCAAACAAGAGTTATGGCTTACACTTAGGTTAAAAAAAACAGCTTCACAACTGTAACATGAGAAGGTATAGATAGAAAGTTGTCTGAAAAAAAGAGTCAGCTGTGTGATATAGTTGCCAAGGAAATTAATTTAATGTTAGATCGTATTTAATGGAGTATAGAATTCAGGAAGAAAGAGGGCCTTGTTTTCATATATTTTACCCTGGTCAGACAATATCTAGAGCTGTGGTTCTCAGCCTTACTAATGCCACAACCCTTTAATATTCATATGTGGGCGTCTCTGCATGTGGATGGACTTGCCTGGAGACGGATAGAGTAGCAGTGTCTGGATTCTTAAGACCACTGGAAATATATGTTTTCCTATGGTCTTACGTGACCCCTGTGAAAGGGTCGTTTGACCCCCAATGGGGTCACAACCCACAGGTTGAGAACTGCTGATCCAGAGTATTGTGTTCTATTCTGGGTGCTGTATTTTAGGAAAAATATTGAAAAGATTGAGAATGTCCATAGAAGGATGAAAAGTCTTGAGTTCTTGGCAAATTATGATTACTTGGAGGAATTTAAAATGTTTATAATGAAGAAGAGATGACTTTGGGGGAACATAATAGCTATCTTTAACTACTTGAAAGATTGTCATTTAGAAGATGGACTAGACTCATTCCTCATGGTACCAGAGAGCAGAGCTAGGAGCCAGTGGATAGAAATTAGAAAGAAGCCATCTTAGGCTTGACTGAAAAGAAAGATTTAAACAAATAAAGCTGTCTCAAAGTGAAATAGATTGACTCATATTTCCCCTCAAAGTAGTTTTCAAGCAAATGAGGGATGATCTTTGTTGGAGACCATTATAGAGTTGATTGCAGTTTTAATATAATCTGGACTAAAAAGACTCTGAACTCCCAACTTTGAAATTCTGCGATTCAGAGTGGTAATCCATAATTTTATTTACCCCATTTTAGTAGAAACTTCTTTTATGATCTCTCATATACTATGTAAATCCTTATAATCAAATCCTCCAAACTGAAAAAAATAGTGGGATTAGAAAGAATATGATTTATTATATTTTGTAAACCATAATAGGAAATTTAAATTTGAGCTCTTCTCTCTAGTTAACAAATGGGAAGACATTCTATTCTTGGGCTTTCTTTTCCTCTTCAGTCTCAACCCAGTAGTTAGTCATTTCAACTCTGTTATTCTTTGCTTTCAAATCCCTTCCTCTGTGTCCTATTGCTGCTCTTCTCTTGAAGACTGTATTACTCCCTACTACCTGCCTCTTCAACTCCTATTCACAAAGTACTAAACAAAGGTGGTAGAAATCCTACTACCACACTGCCTGAGTGCATCACAGATTCATGTTATCCAACTTCACCTGGGCCATCCCTGCAGCAAAGCAGTTCTTTTATTCTTCCTTAATTTATTTCCTCTCTCATTCTATGAAGAAGCCATTTTACACTTTATCTTCCCTCCCGAGCACCACCCCCATCCATGTCCTTTGATGACTCATCATCTACATCATACTCTCTAAATGTAATTCTCTAACTCGTCACTATCCTTCCTAAAATGTATCAATCAGAACTGAACCCACTGTTCCAGATGTCTGATCAGAGTGCTATGCTGATGACCAAGAAGGCCCAGGTTCAAATCCTGTTTCTTACACTTACCAGCTGTACGATCCTGGAGCAGTTATTTAACTGCTGTAATCTTCAGTTTCCTCATCTCTAAAAGGAGAGGGAGTAAACTAGATGGCCTCTAAAAGAAAACTCTATCTATTTGTTTCTGGAATAATGTGATGGTTAGTAAATTAAATTTAACTTTAATGAATATTTACTATGTACTTACATTGTGTTAGAGGTACAAGTATCAGTAAGACATAGAAAGTCCTTGCACTTAAAAAGTCTCAGCAATGTTAGATGGCTCGTAATTTGAACTCTACGTTGCCTCTGATCTGCCTGATCAGAGGAGACAGTGTGGCATTTTGGAATGGGTACTGACTTTTGAATTATATAATTGATATCAGGAGGCGGGGGGGTGCTGTTAGAAAAGATACTGATTTTGATATCTGAAAATATGGATTTAGATAGTATTTCTGGCTTTTACTGTCTGTATGAAGTTTGGCAGGTCACTCGATTTCCTAGACTTTGGTTTGCTCTTCTGTATAGTAAGAACTGTGAGGTAAATAACTTTTCAGGTCATTGCCAGCACTAAAGCAATGATCCTGTGATTTCACCCCACTTCTTACCTTCCAAGTTAGTTTGGGGTTTAATTTTGGCTCATCTTAAGATATAGTACTTTAATTGGCTTACTCAAGGTCCCATGGAGATACTTTGGCATCATCCATTAATATCTACTTAAATGAATCAGATGTGTTTTTGGATTTAAAAGTTAAACTGCAACTGCATCTGACTTGCTATTTGATTTTTAGGGAGTTCTGTTACAGAAAAGTATTCTATATGGAAACTTCAGATGATCAAAAAGGTTAACAACTGTAGTACTTTTCATAAATTCTTTCTTTAGTAGATTTTTATTATTTTGGGGGGTGTCGTTGAGTGCCTGAGTAACTGTTACTAAAATTCTATATGAACACTTGGAGATTAACTGGATATGTGAAATGAGGGAGAGTGAGGAGTCCAGGATAATGTCAAGATTATCAACTTAACACACTGGAAATATTGAGAGAAAAGGAGAGTTTGGAAGAAGACTACATTTAAAAAGAAAGATAATGAGCTCAGTTTTAAACATGTTGCGTTTAAAACGTCTTCAAAATATCCAGTTTGACATGTCTAATAGGGACGTGGTAATAGGGAACTGAAGCTAGGTAGAGAGACTAAGGCTGGATGTATAGAACTGGGGATGGAGCTTCTGAAGTTACTGAAAGCGTAGTGGAGAAGAAAAGAGGGCCCAGTACAGAACCTTGGGAACAGCCACAGTTCGGGGGTATAAAGTGGATGATGAGTTATCAAAGAAGACTTAGAAGAAGCAGACTTGTGGACTAGGGAAGATGAATATCATGAATACCCAGACACAAGACTATACATGAGGAAATGTAATTTAGCAGGATCAAATGCAGGCAATACACTGAGACAGGTGATGACCAAGAAAACACCTTACATAGTTGAGTGATGACTGGTAAGTTTGCAGAAAAAAGTTTGTGATGAGTGATGAAGATGAAAGTAAGATTGCAAAGAATGGAGGACTACGAAGATTAAGTGGAAGCAGTGAATGTAGAGAATTTTGGCTAAGAAAGGGAGGAGGGATATAAAATGAGAGCTTGAGGGAATGGTATGGTCTAGTGAAGGTATTTTAAGAATGGGAGAGACTTGGGAATATTTAAAGAAGATTTGAGAAAAAAGGAGATTATTAAGGAAGTATTCTCCCTGAAGAAAGGTAATGGGATGAAGTCCATATGTAGTAGGGTTAGCCTTTGCAGAGAGAAAGCCAATTTCTTTGTCACAAACCAGGGGAAAGAGGATAGAGTTGGGAATGGTGACACGGGTATTTGAAATGAAGAGAATAGAAGAGGGGGTTTATGTTAAATAGCTTTATTTTTTTCGGTAAAGTAGGAAACAAGGTCCTCAGTGGTATAGGGTGGGTTGTAAGGGACTTTAGGGGGGAAAATAAGGTTTGGAATTAGTTTCTTCAGAGAATGAGATAGGGCTTCAATTAGAGAGGAATAAAAGGACTGTTTTGCTTCAGTGAAGGCCTAGGTGAGGTTGGATAACATGAATTTGTGATGTACCTAGATAGCACAGTTGTAGGATTGCCTCCGACTTTGTTGAGCAGTTTGAGTGAATGGAAGAGGCAGATGGTGGGAATGATCCTGTGCTGGGTTTAATCAAGAGAAGACCAGCAACAGGAAACAGGGCAAGGAATTCAAGAGCAAAGGCCAGTACAGAGATGAAATGGCAAACTTTTGAGTTGAGGTTAAAGGAGGAAACAGAAGTCAGAATAGGTGTGATGGCTTATAAAAGCACTGAAGGATACAAGGAAAGGAAGTCTCAGTGAGGTCAAAGAAAAGGTAGAGAAGGAGTGAAGCATAGGAAGAGGTGTAATAATAAGACATTATGGTCAGAAAGCGGAATGTCAGAGTTTCTGATTAGGGAAGTAGAACTCTTTTGGGTAATGGCAAGATCTGGTGGGTGACCATCCCTAAGTGTGACTGAGGTAAAGTGAATAGTTTATGAGGCTTAAGGAAATTAGAGGAATAAAAAGTTAGAGAACCAGAGGGAACATCTACATTAGTATTAAAGTCTCCTAGTATAATGGAAGGAGTTGGGGAAAGAAGATGGTGAACTAGGGGCTGAACTCTTTGAGAAAGGAGGGATAATGGTGTGGGTATCAATATGCTGCAGCTATCTTAATTTGTATTGGGTAGAAGATTTTAATGTGTGGATTTCAAAGAAGGAAAGGTTAACAAATGAAAGAAGCAAAAGGAGAGTCTGGGAGTGAAAATGAAGAATAAGGAGCATTCCAATCCCTCCTCCAGGATGAATAGGATATAAGGAGTCATATGAAAAAATGTACAGACAGTGCTGGTGAAGATAGCCAGGCACATCGAAGGTCTCCCAGGTCTCCATGAGAGAAAACACATGGAAAGAGTGAGAGAGAAAAAGGTGCAGGTTGAAGGGGAGATTGTTTTATTTTGAACTGGAGTTCCAGAGATCACAGAGGAAGAAGTGGGCAGGTTGGATTAGGATATAATTGGGTTTAGTTGAGGAGGATGGGGATGAGAAAATACAAGGAGAGATTAGGGGACTGTTTTCTCCAAAATAGTTAATTATTAGAGGGATAGGAAGAAAAATAGTGTACTCCTTTCATAATGTTGAAGTTGATGTTCTTGCCAGATGTTTAAGATCCCTTGTGAAGTTGTTACTGTGCCTTTGGGCTGTTATTGTGGTGACACCATAGGCTCTTTTTGCCTCCTGTTTGTTCTCACTCCAAGTTTTGGTTCAGCTTTGGCTCTCCTCCAGTTGTCCTTTTCATCTGAAAACCCTAGGGTACTGAAGGTGATTGCAGTGCCTATAGTGAATGGCTGGGCCAGATATCTTTCTGGGTCTCCTCCTCACTCTCTCTTGACTTTATACTTAGGGGTTATAGGACAGTAGTGGCTCAACTCTCTCTCTCTCTCTCTCTCTCTCTCTCTCTCTCTCTCTCTCTCTCTCCCCCCCACCCCCATTATTTATCTCTCTCCAGTCCAGTTGCCTAAGAGGTATACAATGGCTGCAGTAGTAACTGAAGCAACTGCTGATTCTCAGTTCCCTCTTCAACCTTCTTTACACCTAATGCTGAGAGATTTTTAATAATGGGGGAAGCAAACCTTAGCTGCAGAAGAAGAATTTCGTATAGCATCTAGC
Organism: Pseudocheirus occidentalis; assembly: GCA_028646575.1. Lineage (NCBI taxonomy): Eukaryota > Metazoa > Chordata > Mammalia > Diprotodontia > Pseudocheiridae > Pseudocheirus > Pseudocheirus occidentalis. Next base: position 8,817 of record JAQQSW010019557.1, read on the forward strand.
TGATCCTTCATCTATAGCACAAAGCAGAAGGAGCAGGCTATAGGAGCATTGCTTCTCCTAAAGTATTCTAGGCAGCACAGGGTAGTGACAGCCACTCCATTGTGCCAGTTGTCATGGCTAAATCATTTTTTAGTTTTCCTTCTCTTCTATTCCCTTCCCTTCTCTCTTCCTCTTTACCCCTTCTTCTCCTCATTCTCCTATATCCTATAACTATTTTGCTATTTCATTGGGAGCTTATTTGCTTTTCCCTGGTGCTTATTATTCTGAATGAGCCACAAGAAATTCACAAATTGTGGTGGAGCAAGATGGCAGAGTAAAAACAGGAACTTTTCTGAGCTCTGCTTCAACCACCTCCAATACATATAAAATATGACTCTAAACAAATTTTAGAGATGCAGAACTCACAAAGTGACAGAAAGAAACAAATATTCTGCTGAAGACAGCCTCCAGGCTGACAGGAAGGGTCTATTGCACCAAGCTGGGAGCTGAGCACAATCCCATGTGCGCTCTATGGTCTGAGATCTAGGGTGGCCCCAACCAGCATCACAGACTGGCCAGAGAAGACTTTAGAAAAACAAATCACCAGCAGCTGTGGTGGTTTTCATACTTCTCAAACCATATGCACCAAAGAGAAAGTAAAAGGTCAGCGGGGACCTCTGTTGGAACTGGGTTACAGAAGAGCATGGTCTGGCCCCTGCCCCTGGGGAAAGAGGTGGAAAATGCTCAGCAGCTGCAGCTGCCTCCCAGTTGCCTCCTGAGCTCCTGGACTGCAGATAGTAGAGGGACCAAGTGACCATTCAAATGCTAATCACTCTTGCTTTCACCTGCTTGGATCTGGATTGTGGCCTGGGGTAGTAGTCCTGTGGTGTGTGGCCAGTGTGCCAGAGCTTGAGGTGTCTGTATAGAGGGTGTCCTCCTCATAGCTCTGACCACATTTACAAAAATCCCAGTGATTCGGGACATAGCTCTCTCCATTCTGGAGGCAGAATTTTATGGTGGCAAAGAGCTCAAAAGTCAAATAATTGGCTGGCAAGATAAGCAATCAGAGGAAGCACAATCAGACCACAGATTCCTTTTTTTGGGGACAAAAAGGATCGAAACATGGAACCAGAAGAAGTCAATGAAGTCAAAACTCTTGCATCAAAAGCTTCCAGGAAAAATATGAGCCGATTACAAGCCATGGAGGAACTCAGTAAGGATTTTGAAAATCAAATAAGAGAAGTAGAAAATAATTGGGAATAGAAATGAGAATGATGAAAGAAAATAATGAAAAATGAATCAACAGCCTGATAAAAGAGACCCAAACATACTGAAGAGAATAACAACTTTAAAAAATAGACTAACTCAAATGGCAAAGGAGGCCCAAAAAGCCAATGAGGAGAAGAATGCCTTAAAAAGTTGAATTGCCAGATGGAAAAGTTATTTCAAAAACTCACTATAGAGAATAATTCCTTCAAAACTAGATTGGAGCAAATGGAAGCTAATGACTTTATGAGAAATCAAGATACTATAAAACAGATCCAAACGAATGAAAAAAATAGAAGGCAATGTGAAATATCTCATTTGAAAAATCACTGACCTAGAAAATAGATTCAGGAGAGAGAATTTAAAAATTATTGAACTACCTGAAAGTCACAATCAAAAAAAGAACCTAGAAATCATCCTTCAAGGAATTCTCAAGAAAAATTGCTCTGATATTCTAGAACCAGAGGGCAAAATAAGAAATTGAAAGAACTCACTGATCACATCTAGAAAAAGATCCCAAAAAGAAAACTCCTAGGAATATTATAGCCAAACTCAAGAGTTCCCAGATCAAGGAGAAAATACTACAATCTGCAAGGAAGAAACAATTTGAGTATTGTGGAAACACAATCAGGATAACACAAGATCTAGCAGCTTTTATACTAAGGAATCAAAAGACTAGAAATATAATATTGCAGAGGTAAAAGGAGCTAGGATTAAAACCAATAATCACCTACCCAGCAAAAATGAGTATAATGCTTCAGGGGAACATATGGTCATTCAAGGAAATAAAGGACTTTCAAGTATTCTTTTTTTAATTTTAATTTTCTTGTTTACAGCATTCATTTCCATGAGATTTTGAGTTACAGATTTTCTCCCCATCTTTCCCCTACCCCAGCCCCAAAACAGCAAACTCACTATAAATCCCCTCCCCTGATCTGCTCTCTTTTATGCCCTCCTCCAATG
>JAQQSW010019558.1:0-11023 GCA_028646575.1 Pseudocheirus occidentalis
ACACACACACACACACACACACACACACACACACTATATATATATATATGTATATTGTAAAACCAAGTGTGAGCAGCTCTCCAGAGGATGGCTGCTGTGAATAGCTTTAAAGTTCTGATCACACAGTAAAGGGAACTTTCTATTTATTTAACAATAAACTGAAGTAAAACATTCACAGAAACAAAAATACAGCATTCACAATTTTATAACATAACAACTTATCTCTAAAGTGGCCACATAGTTTTCACCAAAGTGGCGACATAGTTTTAAACAAATGATAGCATCAGTACGTCCCTAACTCAATTAGCTTTAAGGAGCAAGCCACCTTAAGGGACACAAAATACAAAAGTCAAAGTTCTCCACCTCTAGGTCATATTGTCTTAATATCTCAGTCAATACGTCTTCTTTCTTCTTGATTGGAGATAAGTTTCCAATCATCCTTAAGAGGTACAAGGTAAAAAGTAAAAAGTTCTCCCACTGCTAGGCCACAGTAAATCATGATCTTCTCAATTAGCATTAAGCACTGAAGGAGAGGTCTTTTCATCTTGACTCAAGGCTGGCTCTCAGATTCCATGGTTCCTCTTCCATTCAGCTCCTACCTGAATATACCTAACTGTCACCTGGATTCAAAGGTAGCAGCTTTCAGCTCCTCCTTGAGCTCCTCATCCAGCTCCTCATCCAGTTCCTCATACAGTTCCTTGTCTAGTTCCATATTGAAGTTCATAGTGTTCAGTTTACCACAGGTCCTTCACAGATTCTGTTTCTGGGAAGACAAAGCTCAAGTGAGTCACAATAACATTCATACACATTGCTGGCACCATCATCCATCCACTATTTGCCTGTGAAATCAACACAGACCCACAAACAAGGTCTGAGGACTCAATACAAATAATCAATGAGGTCCTAGGACCTCTAAAAACCTCCTCCAAGACTTCTGTAAATAGTCAACAAGAAAATCCTTTTTCAAAGCTTCCAGTAAGGCCTCAGGGCTTCTGTAGAAAATAACACAAACAAAAATAAACATAGAACAGACAGAGTGCTGACCTTCACAATTGCTCTTCTTCTCAGTTCTGCTCTCTCCCAGCTTGGGCTCCTCCTTATATGTGGTCATTAGCTCCTGCCTGTTCCTGTCTTTGGCAAGTACCTCCCACTCCAGGTTTCACAAGTCCTGTTTCTCAATAAAGACTTGATATAATCATGGGTAAGACTCAAAATAAACTTGAACTGAAACAAGGTGCTAAATACTTCTTTACTTGCAATTAAAATATATATTCATATATACATATATGTGTGTGTATGCATGTATATATATGTATATGTCTATACATTTCCCCACAGCTCTGTCAATTATCATTTTCTTTTAGCTAACAGCATTTTTTCCCTTTAATCTTAAAATTCTTAATTTTGCCCATGTTATTCCCAGTAATTTTCATTTTGGACTTTCCTTTAGGAAAGGTAACAGATTCTTTCAGCTTTCATTTGGTTCATTGGCTCTAATAATCCTAGAAACGTCCTCCCCACCCCACACCTTGGCTGTTTTTCTCATGACTTCCTAAAATATAGTAACCAGGATTTTGTTGTTGTTGTTGTTGTTGTGATAATTTTCAAGTGGTCTGATAATTTTAAGATTATATGTCTTGGATCCATTTTTTTTTCCAGATCAGTTTGTTTTGATAATATGTACCTTTCGTTCTTTTCAATTTTTAGACTTTTGTTCCAAAATTTCTTAACTCCTTTGGAGATTTTGCTTTCTGTTTGTTGTTTGCTAAGAAAACTGTTCAGTTTTTTAAGGGTAAGGCTTAAAACTACCACCTCTTCTAAGTTATTAATTCTCCTTACCATTCTTTCCTCCCTAGTTATTAATTTTTTTAGATTTCATTTTGTATCTCTTCTTTCATTTCTCCCAGAAATGAAGTGCTTGCAAGCACTAAACTGCCTGGTGCAGAGCATCCTACATATTGAACTGCTAGTATCCCCCAGATTGTGCTGCTTGAGCACTCTTCTGATCCAAATAAACGGCCTCTTTGCTGTACCTTTCTCAAGAAATCCCATCTCACAAATTCAGTTCTTTCTACTGGCTGTCCCTCAGGACTAGAATCTTGTCACTACTTACTTCTGCCTCATGACTAGATTGCATTCCTTTAATTCTCTATTAAAATCCCACATTCAAAAGGAGCCTGTTGAGGAGGAAGGGGGAAACACTGTTGTTCATATACTGTCTCCCTTCATTAGACTTTCAGCTCTTTGGTGTAGAGGACTTTTTTCCCTTTTTCTTTGTATTCTCAGTGATTAGCAGTTTCTAGCAAATAGAAGAGTTTTAGTAAGTGCTTGATGATTCAATTTGTTTCTTGTTATGCTTCCTTTTGGACTACTTGACCACTCAGCACCAAGTTCTGAGATGCTACCCAACAACAATGTTGCTTTACTTCTGTGTCCAGGACTGCCTGGACACTAATCTGTCCCATTTTCTGATATGTCTTAGTGTTTTGGCTTCTGTCTACCTAGGCTTATCTCCCTTAAGAGTTTCTGTCATATTCTTGTAGTCACTTCGTACAGTACTTTATTGTATGATAGAACTTATAGCCATCTTTTTTTAAATCTTGTCTTTTTTTCTTCTGGTATATTTTTAGAGCTTTTCCCTGTGGAATATCTGGGCTCCTCTAGGATCTAACATGCTGCCATCTTTCCACAATCTCTGAAATATTTTGTTTTTTACATATGCTTCAAGTCTAAATATATCCCTTCTACCCTATCCTAAAAGTTTTCCCTTGCAATAAAGAGTAAAAACAATGATAACAATGAAATGAAGTTCAGGAAAATTGACCAACATGCCAATGGAGTCTAACAATGTATTCAATATCTCACTCCCACAGACACCCCTAACATTATAGTTAGATGTTTTTTTCATCTCTTCTTGAGTGCTAAACCTTAAGTCCAGAATCAAGTCATTATAACAATATGTAGCTCAGGTCTCATTTGTTTTTGTTTTATTTTGTTTTGTTTTGTTCTTTGCATTTACAGTATGATAATCAGAAAACACATATTTATATGTGTGTACCATTTTCTTTTTACTTCACTTTTCATCAGTTCATATGTCTTTTCATGCTTTTCTGAATTAATCTACACTAAAAATGCTTTTAGATTAATTATTTAGTTCATCACTTCTTTTTAAACTACTATATTCCATCCTATTCCTCCGTTGATAAATATCTTTGTTCTCATATCTTTGTTCAGTGAAAAAAAAATATATTTTACATTTTAGTGTAAATTAGACCTTTTTCTCTTTGAGTTACTTTCTTAGCATAACTCCGTACTTTTGTTTTTCTAGAATGATTGGACCAATTCACATATATACCAATAATATATTACTAAGGATTCCCTTCCATGGGCCCTCCACAATTTTCTGTTCATATATTTTGTCATTTTTAATAATTTGCTAGCACAATAGTAGAAAATTAACATAAATACCTTATCTCCCTGTAGACTATTTTTCTTTCTATCCTGCATTTCTACCTATTCCAAGAGATTATGTTTAGGAGTACAGAAGTACTTCCTAATTCCTTTATGTTTTTCCTCAATCCACATCTCTATGAACTTCTAATACTTTGTACCAACATAAATGCAATTTCATAACTAAAGTATGACATTTACTCATCATATTACTCATTACATCATCATATATTTTCTGCATATATTTATATTACCTGATTTTATTTACATATTTACATATAAATTCAAGTATATTCTTCAGAAATGGGAAGAAATTTACTTTAAAAACCTTTGTATTAAGTACTGGACCTAGGAGAGAGACTTCCTCAATCCAAAGCCTTAAGGGCAAAAATTATAGGCATGTTATACTTCTTTTCTGTACTTGTCTATGTGGAAAATCCAAACTTACCATGTCTGAGGATCTCAATTACTTTTTGTTATTTATCAGTTTGTTGTTCTTCTGAAATTAATTGAAATTATGTTAAAATCCCAATATATTTCTTGCAACATTTTGTTGATTTTTCATTTGAATTTGAATGAATCTTCATGTATATGTATTTTAGTTGGTAGGACTTCATTAGACTCCTTGACTTCTTGGCAAAATGTTTTAAATGTCTCCTCTAAATCTGCTTTCCAAAAAGGCTATCCTACTCTATAATGTACATTCCATTTAACGCAATCATAGCAAATTTTTACATATTTGCTTCTAAAGAACATTCCTTGCTCATTCATCATGAATGGCTACAATGTAGGTAGCTTTTTCAAAAATATAGAAGCAAATATCTTTAAAAATGTCTTTAAAATAAAGGAAACCACCAGCTGTGGCTCTTCCTTGTCATCTGATCATGACCAAGGTAATACTATCTATTAAATTATGATGGATTGTGAAGAAGGAAGGAAAAGTAACCTGTGGTCAGAAATTATGCTCTTCCCAGACTACTCTGATTGAAATGACATCTTCAAGTTTTCATTGGTCTGCTGAACCCTAAGAGCAAGGATATGTTAGCATAATAAAACTAGAAGTCATTTATCTGGTTCTAAATAGGGCAATTCCAGAATATCTTTTGCCATCATCTATTTGTAATATAAACAAAACCCCACAGAGATTAGTAGTCATACCTTTGGCTGATAAAAAGTTCAAAATTGTTCTGGTTAAATATTTTACCTCATTAATCTTTGTAGAGAAAGGTTGTAGCTATGTAATGTTGAGCAAATGGCTGAGCTGCTGGCTATTTTAATGGCCACACTAATTGAGCCCACTGTTAGATTATGGTCCCTGATCAAAACAGTGCCAGTCCATTGGATTGAGCGACTTTTCCCCTCTCACTGTTTCCTAATGACTGTTTACAATGGCAAAAATCAATCTATTTTTGCCTCCCTCCATAGTACCCTGTGATTAGTCTTATGATTAGTCTTTTGGTTGATGGCTCTGTAGCCAATGGTGCTTATCCTCCATGATTTAACCATTTGGAGGCATTTAGAGAGCACCACAAGATTACCTATTTCTTTCCCCACATATCTTCAAGTTAATTGTTTATAACCATACAGATTGCTCTGAAATGGTTGTTTGGAACCCACATACTTCCAAATGGTAGAGCAGGAAAGACCTGGTCAGAAATAGTACTACTTTCTTTACTGAATGATCACCTAGAAATTGAGTTACTTAACCACTCCCTCTTACTGACAAAACTGAAGTTTTTGAGAATAGGAAACTATTCATGAAAAAATCAAAATAAGTGATATGAAATAATCTAATAATTTTTTTCTGTACCAATCTATCTGCCAATGCAATGTCATAGGCTTTAGTGTTGAAAAGTAACTCAGAAGATAATTCCAATACCTTCATGTAGACTGATGAAAAGAATGAGATTTACAGAGGTTGAATTGTTAATAGTCAAATAGACATCAAATGAGTGAGACAGGATTAGCACCCAGGTCCCCTTATAAAATTGCATTTCAGCACAAGGAAGTAGGGAAGTTAAAGATTGTAGAATAGCAGGAAGATGAGGTACAGTGAGATGTACCTCAAACAAATAACTCCTTCAAAAATACCTAGAAAATAAGCCAGATCTAATCTTGATGGGAAAATTAAGTTGAATTCATTAATTAAAAATAAATTAAAACAAACTTATGAAGCATTTTTATAGTGCAGGTCAATATAGTGAGACAGAAAAGTCTGAGAAAAGAAAGGAGAGGTCTGGACAGAAGAACACCACAATTAGAGGCTACTCCAAACATAAGGGAAAAGAAAAAGGAGGTCTGAGAAATATGGAGAGTCACCTGATAGTTATATGGGATACCACAATAGAACAGGTACCACCTGGGAACTTTTTGCCCCCCTGCCCAGTTCTGGGTCACAAATCTGCATAGAGTACTTGAGCTCAGGAATGCTCTTCCAAGTAGATACAGGTGTACATTATTGGAAATATGCTGAGAAAGAACAAGTTAAAGTGTCACTCACATCCTAGAAGCAGGGTAGAGTCTCAGTTCTAGACTCAAGATCAGTTTGAAGACTGTAGAAAAATAATGAGACAAGGAATATCAGTCCAAAAAATGAAAATAAAAAGCTTGTAGCTCTTTCTATTCAAACCATCAGAGTTTCCCATTTGGCTGATATGGCCTGGGTTCAGCAGCAGTCTGCTTTTGCTGAGACCTGGGAGGATTGCAATCACATGTTTTCCTGTATCAGACAACTTTTGGAGTATTTAAAGCTTGCGAGTTTCTAATTTGAGCTTCCCTGAAATCTCTGATCAATAAAAGCATATTTCCCAAGAATGCACGAGCTGGATGAGATCAAAACTTCTTTCCAGAAGTGCTTAGTGCCTAGCCGCAACATTAAGTCCAAAGCAATGGAACAGGCCAGAAAAAATGACCAAAAAATACCATCACAAAATTCTATTATTGCAATAGAAATGATCAAGAAACAAACCTAAAACATAATGACTTCTCAAAAAGACAAGAGCAAAGCCTCAAAGAAAAAAACAATTTGGATACAAATTAAACTAGAATTCCTTTTTTTTTAATCAAGTACTTTTTAAAAAAGATTTTATACAGACATATGTGAGTATATGTGTGTGCATTAATTCATGACATGAGAGCATTAGAAAGAAACAAATGGGGGAAAACAAGGCTTATGGAGGAATTTGAAAAGGAATTAGGAGATTCATATAAAAAGTATATCTTTCTCAACCAACAATCTCATTGAAAATTAAAATGAACCAAATGAAAGCCATGATTGTATGAAAAAATAATAAAATAAAGTCAAGAGACTGAAAGAAAAATTGAGAAACATAAAATGTGCCATAGAAAAGATGATTAAGATGGACAACAGACCAAAGGAAAAAAAAAGTTAAGAATCAATGGATTTCGTGAATACCATTACCAAAAATGACCCCAGACATCATATTTAAGGAAACTTTAAACTAAAACTGATCAGATTTCTTAGAACCAGAGGGGAAAGTAGAAATAGAATCCACTCATCCCATCAATGAGAAAACTCCCCAAAACACAAATTGAAAACCCTGAGGAACAGTATAGCCCAACTCCAGAGCTTCCATGTAAAAGCACAAAATACTTTACATAGCCAGACAGACAGTAGTCAAGTACCAATGAACCATAGTAAAGATTATGTGTGATTTAGCAGCTACCACTCAAAAGGAATTTTGAATTTAGAATACAACATTTCAGAAGGCAATAAATACAGGTTTTAGGACAAGAATAACCTACCCAGCAAAACTGAATGTAATATTGTAATAGAAAAGAATGAATGTTTAATGAAATAGAAGACTTCCAACAATTCCTGAACCACAGGAACCACAAAAGGGGCTACCTTCAACGAGCTTTCTATAGTGACAAGATGAAAGGAGGAGTTGTTACTAACCTGCATTCTTGATTTCCCAACAGTCATATTGCCCCCTAGCCTGTGATGCTTTAGCTTTTGTAACTAATCATATTGTTTTCTCCATCTATGATACTTTTTTTGTATGCTCCTCCTTTTGTCTCTAAAATGATCTGTCAGCCCTTATTCAAGGTCTTTTGGCTAGCTGAAGGGAAAAGATCCTCTTTCTTGATAACTGCTAACCTCACCAATATATTGGATATGCTGAGAATTTTGTGCCTCAGTTAATCTTAATTTCTTTTTTTTTGCTTTTTTTTTTTTTGGAGGGCAGTTGGGGTTAAGTGACTTGCCCAAAGTCACACGGCTAGTTAGTGTGTCAAGTGTCTGAAGTCAGATTTGAACTCAGGTCCTCCTGACTCCAAGGCCGGTGCTCTACTCACTGCGCCACCTAGCCTCCCCAGGTTGTCTTAATTTCAATCATGACAATTGGGGAACATGAAGGAATTTGGAGAGGGAAGCTGGGTCTTGGGGCATCCTCTTAGGGGAGACTCTTGAGCACTTCAGGGAAGCTTTTCCCTGAGGGATTTCTCTGTGGAGGATAGAATAAGGACTTGACACCCCTCAGTCTCAACTTTTAAAAGTCAAAGTAAGGACCCTAAACTGTTTGGGAATTTACAATTTTGCTTATTTGTCTTGGTGTCCTTTTTGCGTTTAGTGTGCCAAGTTAGCAAAAATTAGTGGGTTTCTAGGAAATTCCCCTAAGGCATAGGCCTTTTAGAGAAATTTTCGTTTCTTCAAGGAAGACTCCCAGGTCAGGCCAAAGAGTGCTCAAAAGACATGTGTCAGTGGTGCTCCTTTAGGGAAATCATAAAGCAAGTCTCTGGCTACTCACTGCTATTGGGAGGAGGATATGTTAAGTCCTGGGCCTTTTGCTGTAATTGTTGAGATGGAAGAGTGACACCTCACATTCAAAAGGTGTTGGGGGAGCTCTTAGTAAGCCTGGAAACAAATTTCCCTGTCAAAAGGAGGTGACAAAATAATAGAGCAAAATGGACCAAGACATATAAGAAGAATTCCAAATTTGACCTGAAAAGGGGATTCTACTTGTACACATTGATTTTTAAATGTTTTTGCATGTGTCTTGTTGTATTATCAGTGTTTTGTAAGTTAAACTGTCTTTTTTATTGGTGCCTGGTCAGCTGAGGAAGAAAGAATAGAAACTTTTCTTCAGAAATTTGTGACTGAGTTTACCTTAATTTCAATCACAACAGTGTCAAAGAATAGGAATATGAGGGGTAACCATAAATTGAGGAATGACTGAAGAAGTTATATGGTATGTAACTATGAATGGATACTATTTTTCTATAACAAATGATGAATATGATAGTTTTTTTTTATTTTCCATTCTCTATTGAGAAAGGGGTGAGAGAGAAAGAGAAATTTTGCTCATTGAAAAAATAAAGCTTGGGGGAAAAAAGTAAATGGATAAATCATTGATTTCATAAGTTAACCAAATGGATCAAAACATTTTAAGAAAATGTAATACAATGTTGGCAAGGTAAGTTCAAGGCAGAGTAAGAGAAGAACCAAAAGTGTGACTGAATCTCTCCTTCAGCAATGGATAGCATGGTGCTGTGGGGAAAGCATTAGATTCAGAATCGCCGAATATGAGATTTATTGCTTAGGAGGGAAAGTCACTTAACCTCTCTGGTCCTCAGCTAGCTCATCTATAAACTAAGAAAGTAGAATTAGATGACCCTCAAGGTTCCATCCAATGCAAAATCTATGATTCAATAAACACACAAGATCATCCACCTCCATGAGATAATTTTCTAATCTGTTTTTAACAATGCTCAGAAAAGATTATACAAGAATTTAAAAATATATTCTATCCATGTGTTCTTTAAGCAATAGGATTTAAGATCATGTAAGTGCTATTCATTGATTATTGAATTTATCCACCAGGAGAAAAAAAGGAGCTAGGCTAAATACCAAATAAGGTAAAGTACAATAAAATGAGTTAATGTGCCCCAGAGAACTGGTTAGTTGTTAACTACTAAAAAAGTTCAGGGTGCTAAGAAAATAATTTTCTCAGTAAATCGTACTGAATGATTACACAGTCTTCTTTTGCCCCTCTAAAATTTTACTTAGGGAATGAACTCACACCAAAATGATCTTGTTATAAAATGATAACTAGAGGTTAATTTAATTTACCGAGTGTCAAAAGTATTTAAATTAAAGAAGAGATGCATTTTCATTCAATCCAAAAATTATCTACTTAAAATCAATTCAGAATTATAAGAAATTTTAAAAGGACTTTAAATCTTTTTAAATTGATCTTTCATGTTATTATAATTAATGCTTTAATCCGTTTTAACTCTAAAGTTGGACTAATTTTAACATTTTAAAAATTCAGTTTTAATAAGGCTATTTTTAAACCCCCAAAACTATATGGAATTATGCATTTTAAATCTCAGTTCACTTTAGAAAATAGGGAATTTCCAGGAAGAATTACCAAGGATTACCATATTCAAGAATTATAATTTAACATTGGTCAATGGGAAGATGAATAGCTGAAGTTAGCTTACTTCTCCTCTGTACACTTGTTAACCTGTGATGAGTTTGAATGTTTCCTATATACAATCATATTCCAAATTATTTTCATCTAATAATAATATGCCCACCCTCCTTTCCAGGATTCCTTTCATTTTTTTTCTTTTATCTAAGCGTATTTCAAAATGTTTACAGTTTGAATAGTTCCTAATACAAAATTAAATAAGATGTGATCAAAGGATTTTCTCAGCACCTCATTTATATAACTATTTGATTAATACAGAGAATATAAAAAACCTCTACCCACTCTTAGTACCATACCAAAAGATCGTATTATATTAGAATGACTAATCATCTCTACAGGATTAAATTCTGTTACATTAAAATAAACAATTTTGTTAAGTTTATTATTCCCTTATTTTGACAATAATAACTCACATCTATGTACTATTAATACTGTGTGACAGAGGAAAGGACTCTATATATGGCATGAAATTATCTGTGTTCAAAAATCATCTCCACTACATACTGCTTTATCATGGTAGTCTTAATCAGGTACCTTAATACATCACACCTATGGAGAATTTCAGCTAAATGATTTCTAAATTCCCTTCCATCCATAAACCTGATGATTCTCACAGCTTCCCAAATATCCCAAAGAGTGTATTTTTATCTTATTGTATATTTGAGAAAACAGCTAAGAAAGGTTATGTCCCTTGCCCAAGGAAATGCATCTAGTAAGAAAGTGAAGTGATTAAAGCCAGATGCTATGACCTCAAGTCTAACAGTCTTTCTGATACTTCATTCTATCCCTGCAAGAAAGTATTAGCTAATTCAATTCAGTTTGACAAATATTTATTAAGTAGTTATTAGGTGCCAAGCACTGTGTAAGTGTCTAGTGATGCAAAGACCAAAAAAAATTTATTTTTTTTTACTTTCAAAGATTTTACTTTCTAGTAAAGGAGAAAGGGGGAGAGGAAATCTATAATCAAATAAGTAAACATAAAATAAATGAAAGTTATTGGGAGAGGAAGAGGAAATAAAACAGGAGCACTCAGGAAAATATATATTTTGTAGCAGATGACATTTGGGGGAGACTTTCCTAGGAAATAATGATTCTGAGAGATTGGAGGCAGGAAAGAG
>JAQQSW010019559.1:0-11023 GCA_028646575.1 Pseudocheirus occidentalis
ATTAAGTTTCAAAGTTTCAGCTTTCACTAACGGTCTCTGACTGAAGCTCCCCTCAGGCCAGTGCTTTAGATTTTCTTTGAAGTAGACTCATGCTGTGGCTTGGGAGGCTCCGCTGCTCCTCGTGGCTGCCCTGGGGCCTTGCCTGGATGTGCGGTTTTGGGCTGGCTGGGTCTCTGCTCCTCTGCAGTGCGAGCTGTGCCTCTCTGTCCTGTTCCTCACGCCTTGGCAGATGTGGGGGTGCTGGAGGCTGTAGAACCTCTGCAGGCTGGCTGCAGGGCTTGGCTCAGCTCCTTCCCACCGCCTGGGCCTGGCCGTGGTCTCAGCTTCCGGCCGCTCCAGCGGCCATGCTGAGCCCCTGCTGCCGAGCTGCCTTCAGCGCGAGCTGTATTCTCTGTATTTTTGTGAGTCTGAGAGTCCTAGGCTTTCCTAGACTTTGTCTGGGCTCGTATTTTATGGGTGTTTAGGGTGGCGGTGTGGGAGCTGCGGGACCTTGCTGCTTCTACGCCGCCATCTTGGCTCCGCCGCCCCCTCCCCCCAGAGTTTACTTTCAAAGCAGGGGAGGTCTTCCAACTCCCCCCTAGGTCTATTAAGGGGCAGGGAAGATCTTCAGATTCCCATTCCCGTTACACTTGCCTAGAATCACACAACTAGTAAGTGTCTGAAGCCAGATTTGAACTCAGGAAGATCAGTCTTCCTGACTCCAGGCCTATTCTATCCACTGCACCACTTAGCTGTCCCCTTAGTGACTACTACTTTCTTTTCTAAATTATCACAAACCCTTTAGCTCACTAATCACATTTGATAGTTTCTTCAGTTCTCTGGGAGATAGTTTGTCTGGCTTTTATGACTTGAATTTGTTGAAGGCAATTACATATCATAACCTCTCTTTATTTTTCTTAGGTTTCAAACCATTAATCATTTTTGTTTAAGCCTTTCTTTAGTAAAGATCATTTTTCTGGTCAGAGAAAAGAAAGATAAAATAAAAGTTGTGTAGTTCATTCCTTCTATCAAAGCCTTCTGGTTGTTTTCTCTACTATAAGTGGAATCCATCCTCCCTTCAGCTTGCAGAATGATTTTCCTAAAATGCAGATCTGATTGTGTCAACCAACCCCTTCCCTGATTCAATTAATTCCAATGGCTTCCTATTACCTCTAGGATCAAATATAAAAGTCTCAGTTTGGTATTAATAACCTTACCCTTTCCTCTGTTTCCAGCCTACTTACACCTTGCTTCCCTCTACACAGTCTATGATCTATCAACAAAAGACTTGTTGTCATTCCTCCCAACTTAGCGCCTTTTCCTGGCTACCTTCCATGATTTTCCCTCCTCGCTTCTACTTCCTAATCTCCATGGTTTCCTTCAAGACAACTCAAATCATACCTTCTCTAGGAGAACTTCTTCACTCTGTTGTTGTGAGACTCAAATGTGATAATAGATTAAAAGTGATTTGTAAACTCTCAAGACCCATTTATATGTCATCTGCTATCTTAACTGAGGAGTAAGGTATGGTATATGACCGATATTAAGTATCATCTTAAGCATAATGGACATTTTATATTGTTTCAGCACTGCAACTTAAAAAAGATTCATCACTCCTAATTCAGCAAATACCAGCGACAACTTTTGGATGCTATAGCGTTCATGACTGTCAGAACTAGTAACATAAAATGTTCATATTTTTACAATATTATGAAATAATAATGGGCAGAATCATTTACACACAGATTGAAAGTCCTGTGGAATGGTTGCATTCTTTGAATTCATAACCATTTAAAATTATAATTGTGTAAAATATAGTAATTGATTCTATCATAATGGAAATATGCTGTGTGAATTCAAATAACATGACCACTTAATAGCATTCGTTATTTGTACTAATCAGGATAGAGCTGTAGCATGATATGTTATAGAGACCTTTTTCTTGCTGTCATAAAGTACTACTGTAACAATTCAAGAATCAACATGTTATGGAGAGTATATGCATTAAAAAAGACCACAACCTACCATTAAAACTTAGAATTTAAAATAAAATGTTGGGAAAGTACTTGTAACTTGGCAGGATTTGTGACAAATTATTAAGAAATATATGAGGAAACCACAGAGTGGTTTGGGTCAGAGTAATAACAACCACCTTATAATAGAGTGGTGTTGGTTAAATAATTAGCTGTGTCATTTTTAAATACTACTAGTGTTAGCATGGGGTTAAACATTCTTTGTAAATGTATGATAATTTCTGTCAGATGGTCTGGCCCCAAATTTTAAAGTAGTGGTTGTGATTCTAGTTGTTATAATGGTTAGTCGGTTTGCCTTGACTGTTGCTGATATTTCAGAAGATAGATTAAGAATAATGAATGAAAAAGCACTTAATAAATATTTGCTAAACCTAAAATCCCACAAAATATTAATACATGTTTAAAGATAGTCCCTGCTCTAATGGAGCTTACACCCTAATAGTAGGAAGCAACAAATTTAGTTGAGTGGTAGCCAGAGAGGAGTATTTTGGTTTGGAGAGTTGTTTGAAAAGAATCTATTTAAGTCAGGAAAACAAGGGAGAAGGAGGGAATAGTCTTATGCATACACCATCATGGCCTCTTTTTTCTTTCTGGTTATTTTACCTCTCTGTCGTGTGTTGTGTACAGTTTGAGAGTTAGAGTGATTAGGTTGTTTGGAGGGAAGAAT
The DNA here is from genome assembly GCA_028646575.1 of Pseudocheirus occidentalis. NCBI lineage: Eukaryota > Metazoa > Chordata > Mammalia > Diprotodontia > Pseudocheiridae > Pseudocheirus > Pseudocheirus occidentalis. The sequence goes on from JAQQSW010019559.1 coordinate 2,680, forward strand.
AGAGATAACTGAAGGGTATTGGTATAGTGCCAAACCTGGAGTCAGGAAGACATTTTCCTGAGTTCAAATCTGGTCTCAGACACTTGTTAGCTATGACCCTGTGCAAGTCACCTAACCTAATTTGCCTCAGTTTTCTCATCTGTAAAATGAACTGGAGAAGGAAGTGGCAAAATATTCCAGTATCTTAGCCAAGAAAATCCCAAATGGAATCCCAAAGAGTCAGACATTGACTGAAACAAGACTGAACAACAGTAGTAACAACAGTGATTCATTAATAGCAGGATGAAAAAAATGCAAACTGTTCCTTCCAGGGAATAGGCAAGGGGCTGAGGTTATACTCAATAGCCGAAACTGTTTGTTGTAACTAGATCAGCAAGATCTTTTTCTGTCAGATGTTGGCTGTGCAAAATCCATCTTTATCATGATTTTTAAGTTATATTTTACTCAAACTTAATAGCTCAGGCACAAATTAAGTTGTGTTCTTCTTTACTGTCATTATTTTGAGATTCTAAGAAAAAACTCATCCTACTATGTAAATACAAAACACTAATGTTAACAAATTGTTACTTTATTGAATACCTGATATCTGCCTACTAGAATCATAGACTTAAAGGAAGAGATCTTTGAGGTTATCTTATTTTATAAATGAGATTATTGAGACCCAGAAAAGTAAAGTGAGTAACCCAAGGTTACATGACAGTAAGTGGCAGAATTGGATTTGAATTCAGCCTGAAGGCTCATAACTTTGAATTCAGTGCTTTTCTCTACTCTACCAGTCCAGGCATTATGAGAGAGTCAAGAAGTATAAGAAGTGTCCTTTGTTCAGGAGTTTTGAACTTTATTCTTTGATGAAATACTCAAGAGAATAAGGTAAAAACTTAGTATTAGGTAAATTTCTTCCCTCATATTCTTGGGAATTTTTTTTTGTTCTTTATGCTATTAAGTAATAGAAGTTCAGAATAGACACTTTCCAAGGTGTTTGTGCATGTGTGTGTTTATATATTTCTCTGTGTATTTTGAGACAATGTCTCTTTATGCAGCCTAGGCTGAAAATGTAGCAGCTGTTGATAGACTTAATTCTACTGCTTATGGTCCTGGAACATTTTATTTGCTCTGTTTCCCACCTGGGATGGAAATTCCTTCTTATTCTTCCTTAGACTTTGACTCTGTACTGTCTACATTGCTCAGGACCAGGTGTGTACATATGGAGAACAAATAAGTGCATGAAAAAGCAGTTGCTATTTATAGGCACTGTCTTCTTTACCATACATACTGGACAAGCCTTGGGGGGTTCTTATTAAATAATACTTGCTTCTTATCAAAGTCCCAGTAGATTTTTGGCTGGTGGATAGTTTGGCTTAGTGGTCCTTCTACAGTTCTCGTAATCTTATTTTAAATTTCATATTCCATTGTCTTTTCTTCATTTCCATGGTGGGGGACTGAAGGAAGAGAGGGAAGGAGAAGGAAGAAAGGAGGGAAAGAGAAGAAAGGAGGGAGGGAAGGGGGAAGGGTAGCATGGGGAGGGGAGAAAGAATATATGTATATATCTATATCTATATCATCTATATGTCTATGTCTATGTCTATATCTATATCTATAATCTGTGTCTGTCTGTCTATCTATCTATCTTATATATCTATCATCTTTCTATCTCTTGATATTCATAGAAGTGGTAGGACCTGAAAAATGGCTAGGATTGTTCATTTATCACTGTGTGATCCTAAAAATTGTCTGGACCTCTGATTTTATCAGTAGGGAACTTCAATAAAAACATCTTCCACCCATGTAGATGGGTAATACGTCTGTAATTTAGTGTTAGAGAGTTACCTGAAGCACTGAAAAGTTAAGTAATTTGTCCATTGTCAAAGAGCATGTATCAGAGACAGGGTTTCAACCCAGGTTTTGCCAACTTCAGAGTGCCTTTCTATCCACTCTGTCATCCTCCCTCTCCTTGCATGCATTTGGTCTATCAGGTATGACTTGATTGCTCTGGCAGAAAGAAAAATGTATTATAATCTTTAAAATTATGAGGTTTTGGTGATCCTTATTCTTTTAAAAATACATATACTATGAAACACATGTTTTGGGCCTTTCTTCTGCCCCTTCATTTTTTATTAAGCTCCTTTAAGTTCCTATGACAATCCTTTTGATATTACTATTTTATTATAGAGATTTTTAAGTTTCTCTGAAGAAAACACATAAAAACACCTTTTGTAAGAGGAAAATTGGCTTACTTTTTTTTTTTTACTGTTGCAACCGGCCCTCCAGGGGTCAGTGTAATCAAAGAAATAGCAGACATTGTAGTGCTTGAAAGAAAACTGATTATTATTTAACTAAAATTATTCTGGGTTCTCTCCCTCCCTCCCTTTCCCCCCCTCTGTTTCTCTGTTTCTCTCTTACTTTTCCTCTGACTACTTTACAGCTACAGCTTTTTGTTATTTGGGATATTGAAATTATTGATTGCTCTGGCCTGTTCTTTCTCTGCAATGAGGAGTTACATTTTTCTCTTTACAAATAAGTAATGTAAAATGTAAATAATGTAAAATAATGTAATTATCAAAATATAAAATATATTAAAAATAAATAAATATGTTATAAATAAATAAAATATATTTATATAAAATATCAAAATATAAAAAATATAACAAATATAAAATAAAAATGTACAAATAAGTACATTTTTCTCTTTACAAATAAGTACTCACTCCATGAAAGTCCTTCTCTGACAGCTCTTTATTTTGAGATGTTCTTGTCCTCTTGAAGAGTATGCCAGCTCTTGTAAGTCCTGTTAAACTTGAATTGTTTTTAAGCACAGTTCAGCAAAAGACTGAGTATCTGTTGTCTATGGGCCAGTTCAAGTTTAGACAGGTTATTGCTAAAAAGCTGGCTACCAGATGATGATTATTAGTCTCAGTAACTTGTGAAATTCATTTAGTGAGATTCAGAAGCACACAGTTTGCATGGGTGAAGGAAAATATTGAAAAATATAATGACTGCTTCCTATGAGTCAAGACTTAAAAAAATTTTCTTAGGCTGAACTTAAACATTATCCTTATATAGCATTCAGTTTCATTTCATCTTTTTTTGTTTGTTTACATTGTTGTAGTCATTGTGCCTGTTGTTTTCCTGGTTCTTTTACTTCACTCTATATCAATTCATGTAAGTCTGGTGGAAAAGATTTTAAAGAATACATTCTGATCATTAAATTTTCTCTTGTAGTATAGTTAATTGGTCTGTAATGATTATTGTCCCTAACCAATACTGATCGTAAAGAATATGAAGCATTATTTTAAAAAATACATACTGAATCACATTTTAAAATGAGTTCAGTGTTGTAGGCCACCTAAGATGGGATTGACTCCATACTCCTTTAGTCACTGCTTTAAAATTTTTTTTTATTATGAACCTAAACACAAAGGAAAAAAGAGACAAGTTTACATACCCCACAGAAGACAAAAAGAAGACTGTATATCAGAATTGTGAGTCTGCATTTCATATTGATTACTTTAAAAAATGATAAATTTAACACATTTCTTTCAAAACTTTTTCAAGACCAGGTGTGGGGAACCTGCAGCCTTAAGGCCACTTATGTATGGCCTTCTAGGTCCTTGGTTACAGCCTTTTGACTGAGTCCAAGTTTTACAGGGCAAATTCTTTTAATAAGGGGATTTGTTCTGATCTACACTGTGATTCCTTCTGAAATTCCTTCTGTTGTCTTCTGTGCATTAAAAAAATTCTAATGGCTTTCTTTTTTGGGAACCATCAGTATTACTAACCTTTCACCTCTCCTCTCCAATTAAAGAGAGAGGAGGAAAAACCCCATAAAAATAAGCACAGTCAAGCAAAATATCCACATAATGGCCATATCCAAAGAATGTATGTTCCACTCCCCGCCCCTGAACTTTTAGTCCATCATCACTCTCACAGAAGTAGCGCGTATATTTCTTCAAAGATCCAGAGGAGATGAGGCTGCTCATTACTTTGCTCAAAGTTCTCAAGTCTTTCAAAAATGCTCTAATTATACTTACTTCATTGGGAATTAGTTCATTCTTCATTGGGCATTAGTTCATTAGGATTCTCTGACATCATCTATTTCATCATTTCTTTCTGTGTTTATCCTGTAGTGTTTGCAATTAAAAGTTCCTACTTACTTCCAGACTTTTCATCTGGCATGCTAGGAAGTCCTCTTCCATTAAAGTCCTTTTTTACCCTGTAGGATTATACTCAGTTTTTCAGAGTAAGTTATTTTTTGTAGCAAAATAATTTTTTTTTGCCTTTTGGAATATTGTATTCCAAGATGTTCCTCTATTTATAGAAGAAGCTTCTAAGAGTGTAATTATTACTGTGGTTCTCTGGTACTTGAGCTCCCTGTACAGATAGACAGATAGACACAGACAGAGAAAGAGAGAGAGAAAGAGAGAGAGAGAGAGACAGACAGACAGACAGACATATACTGGACAAAGAAACTGGATTTTTACGTGGGATTTTTCCCTTTTTGAATTTCTTTCATGAGATGATCAGTTGATCTTTATATTTTTCCTTTGCCCTCTAGTTCTAATAGAGCCGGGAAGTTTTCATTTATGATGTCTTGAAATATAGTGTCCATGTCTTTAGAAAAAAAATCATGATTTTAATGGAGACTGATGATTCACATATTACTTTGCCTTGACATGCCACTTTTCTAGGTCACTTGCTTTTGGTAGCAGGTACCTTACATTTTGTTTTCTTTTTCCAGTCTTTTGATTTTGTTCTAATACTTCTTGTTGTTTCACAGAACATTTTAATTTTCAGAGAATTCATGGATACCACTTTCTGCACTAAGCTATTTATTCTTCTTCAAAATATTTTCTCCAGAGCTTTATTTCATTTAAAAAATCTCTTGCTTTAAGTATTCATGTAGTCCTTTGGAAAGTATTTTTTTCTTTTTAGTTTTTGCTCAGAATTGTTGTAGAGTTGCTCTTTCTTTTTGGCTTGGATTTTTGAGTGCCTTTGAACCTACAATAATTTTTCAGTTCTGAATTTTTTTCTTTTTTTTAATATTAATTAATTTATTTTTAGTTTTCAATATTTACTTCCATAAGATTTTGTGTTTCAAATTTTCTTCCCTTATTTTTTCTCCCCTTCCCCAAGACAGCATGCAGTCTGTTATAGGCTATACTTATGCATTGATATTAAACATATTTTCACATCAGTCATGATGTAAAGAAGAATTAGAACTAATGGGAGGAACTGTGAGAAAGAAGAAACAAAACAAAACAAAAAAAGAAAAGGAGAGCTAATAGTATGCTTCTGTCCTGCAATAATTCTTCATAATGGTTGGTATCTTCTTTGATTTCCTTATCCCTCTGGCTTTACTTCCTGATTTGAGACTTTGGGCCAAGACTAGGTTCTTTATTCTGGTGTACTTTTGAATGAGGTAGTGAGTATTGTTGGTTACCAATCTGGGTCACCTGGATTCTTGTTCTGATCACACAGCTGAGGGTTTGGCACTGATTCTTTGAGATTCAGAGTGCCAAATCTTCAAGGCTCTATGTGGCATCTCAAGACAGAATGCTGCAGACACCAGTGGTCTTTGGATGTCCTGGTCTGAATGCTGCCATGACCTCATTATTTTATTTGCTTTTTTAAAATATAGGTTATACATGGGTAGTCATGCAAAACATATTTCCATATTAGTCATACTGTGAAAGAAAACACAGATAAAAAACCTGAAGAAAAATAAGGAAAAAAAATATGCTTTTATCTATATTCAGACTCTATCAGTTCTTTCTTTGGAGATTAGAATTTTTCACCATATGGCCTTCAGAATTATCTTGATTGTATTGCTAACAATAGCTAAGTCACTTATGGTTGATGATCATATGATATTGCTGTTACCATATACATTGTTTTCTTGGTTCTACTCATTTCACTTTGTATCTGTTCATGTAAGTCTTTCCAGTTTTTTCTGAGAGCATCCTGCTTGTCCTTTCTTATAGCATAATAGTATTCCCTCACAATCTTATACAACAACTTGTTCAGCCATCTCTCAGCTGGTGGATATCCCCATACTTTCCTTTTTAAAAAATTTTTTTTTATTTTTTATTGACTTGTTTGTTTACTTTTAGTTTATAAGATTCAGTTCCAGAATCACTTGAGTTTCAGATTTTCTCCCCTCCCTTCTTCCCCCCCCCACCATGGTGGTGTACAATCATGTATAGGATCTGCAAACACTTTCATATTGTGCAATAGTCTGGTTATATAAAAGCGTTGTAACCAACGGAGTGAACAATGTATCCCCATAATTTCCAATTCTTTGCTACCGCTAAAAGAGCTGCCATGACTTTTACTACACTGGTCTGTGTACTCCAGGTTACTCTCAAGGTCCGTCCTGGGTATTTCCAGCTTTAGAAAAGAGTTCCCTCTTGATAATCAGACTATAGAATGAGGCAACCATTATTTTCTCTACTTCTCATTTAAGTCATGACTAAGTGTATTATTTATTGAACAGTCAAAGGCTTCAACAGTCATGGCCGTTTTAGGATACTAGAGACTTGCCTCATCTAGTGTGGACTTTGGATTTTTTCGCATTACCGGTAGCCTTCCTGATGTACATCATGCATTTGAAATTGCCTAGATTAGGGGTGGGGAACTTGTGGTCTTGGGGCCACATGTGACCCTCTATGTCCTCAAGTGCAGCCATTTGACTGAATCCAAACTTCACAGAGCAAATTCCTTTCATAAAAGGATTTGTTCTGTAAAACTTGAAATCAATCAAAAGGCTGTATTCAAGGACCTAGAGGGTCACATGTGACCTGAAGGCCACAGGTTCTCCACCTCTGCCTAAGAGCTTAAATGCCAACCAGGTCTTAGATATTTGTGTGTGTATGTGTGTGTGTATTAATATATATATATACATATATATGCATACATACACACACATATATACATATATATATATAATTTCTATATAACGACACACATTTCAGATTTCAACCAATGTTCTATTTATTTTAAGCAATGTTCAGTTCAACTAAATTCTGACAAATTTGGCTTGGGCTTTGAAATTTATTATAGTAGAAATTGACCTTTCTTTTTTATTTTTTTTCTTTTTGGAGGGGGGAAGACAGGGCAGTTGAGATTAAGTGACTTGCCCAAGGTCACACGGCTAGGAAGTATTAAGTGTCTGAGGCTGGATTTGAACTCAGGTCCTCCTGACTCCAGGGCCAGTGCTCTGTTCACTGCTCTACCTAGATGCCCCTCATTTGCTTCTTAAATAATATTTGTAAACATTTATGAATCATTGTACATTCTTTTCTAGGTCATTGAAAGGATTTCTAGGGTTTCTCTGTCTAATTGCTACCCAGTTATTTTTAGAGTCTACCCTAGAACTGTACCAGAATTTGGTTCTCTGGGTATGGAATGCAAATGGCATCTCTTAATGAGTAAAGGTGTGGTGACTACCCCCATGAATGATCTACACAGTTTGTCTCTAGGAGTAATAATTTACTATCTTATTTTATTCATCAGTAGTCTACATTAACTTACTCCTTTTATTTTGGTTTGTTTCTTTAATAACCTGAGTCATACTATTGAAATCTATTTTATCTTGAATTAATTATGCTAGAAAGATTTAGTTAGATGTGTACCCTGGCTCTTGTTAATTTTTATAGTCTTCCAGGCTCCTTCCCTTCACATCTGTTTTCTATGCTACTTCACCTACACAAAATTACTGTTAGATTTGTTTGCTAGGAGTGTTTATTTTTGAAAGGACAAACCTTTTGTTGAGATGATCCTTGGCAGATTCAGAACTCTATAAGGAGCATCTGGTGAACATTGTGGAGTATGATGACAGCACTAACTTAAAACACAATGCCACTTGTGACATTCTCTGTAGCATGTATTTGTACTTTCCAAAATACTTTGGTCAAGATCCTGCTTAAAAGGAGGCTGCTTCTCTGGCAAAGGTCTCAGGGTCTGATTTTTCTGTGCTGGTAGAGTAAAGGGACTGGGTGATGTTCATGTGATTTTTGAAAGTTATAACTATTGGATTTGGTATGCAGTTGGATGGACAACCCATAGAGCTGGTCTATCAGTGCCTGTGTCTCAGGTAGTGACATGGAAACTGAATTTTAATTATGAAATTTCTGGGATTCTTCCTTTTTTGATTTTTTTCATGAGACGATCAATTGATATTTCTATTTTCAAAAACTGTATAGGGGCATTGGAGTGGTCTGATTTCAAAGTGCTTTTAATGGCCTCTTTCACCATGTTGTACATAAAATAAATGACAAAAAATCTAGAGAAGTGAAGGAATGAGTGAAAATGCATCTATTAAGCACTTACTATGTATTAAACACTGTGA
>JAQQSW010019560.1:0-11023 GCA_028646575.1 Pseudocheirus occidentalis
ATTCTCAGCTTGTTTCCTCATCAATAAAATGAGCTACCCAACTCATACTATAGTTCTGAGGATGAAATAAGATGATTGTAAACTTTGCAAACACAAGCATTATATAAATATTATCTTGTATTTTATGTAGTTCAAACTCTTTTAATAGGATGGGGTTACTTTCTATTTAAAATAATATAAATCTTTTTGTTAATAAAGGCCATACTTGTATAGAATAATTACTCATAATTAATCTTTACATATATCTTTATTTCAATTAATACACAAATTATCAACAATTGCAGAACTCTTATGTTCCTTACACTACCATTCACCATATTTGAGATGAAAGCTTCTAAGCCTTTACAAAATAGATGATAAAATTCTATCATTCTCTTATCACTCTATGGATATCAAGTAAGTGATAAACAATTTGGTAACAATGACAATTTCTTTATTTCCATATAATTTTTTAGAATGGGTCTTTCTCTGTCTTGGTGGGACTAGAAATCTTATGGTTATTTCTAGTGGGCAAATATGATCTAAATACCAATCAGCATGGGCAATATAATCTGATTCATTTTTTCCTAAACTATCCCTCCTTAGTCAGCCTTGTTTTTCTTTATTTCTAGGTTTACAATATTGGTGTTAGACTTAGCTATGGATACTTTATTGAGTTTAACTCTCTTTTATCTTAGAACACCCATACCCAAACTCAGAGAGATTGGTGATCCGCCAGCCTCAACTTCTTCAGCAGCAAGTACTAGAGGTATTCTGCTCCTACTGTTTTTTTTTTCTTTTCAAACGTTATTATCATTATTCTTGGTTTTAGGAGTTTATTGATTTCTCATTCTGATCTACCAGTGGAAAATTCTACATTGACTTTGAATACTCATCCAGAAGTAAAATAAATTGCTTTGCCTTTGTTTAAGGTATGATACTTTAGTCAAGATCTATGTATGTTACTATACTAATTAAGAAGTGGTGAGTCATTGTGTAATATATAACATTTAACATTCTTTCCTCTTTTTCAAATATAAATTTACACTGTGCCATATTATCTTCATTTTCTTTCAAGTGGAAAGATCATGAAAACAACATCATAAACATAATAGGCAATTGTTTCACAAATACATACATCTATATATACATACATAAGTATAAGTACATATGTATGTATATAGTAAAGCTGAAGATTTCTTTGCTGGTAATGTATTGTGCCTCAAAGAAAATTAAAGAGAAACAGCAATGCAAAAAGAAAAATTGAGATTATTTTTGATGCAACAGTTGTTGCCAATATTATTCTGCCTAAGCTGAGTAGCAGTTTCAAATAATGGGCAACACACCATTCCAGTTATGGTCCACTGATAGAGGTACATTTGTATTATCCAACATGTTGACTCAAATTTTATGGTTTGAGACCCAGGAATCACTTTCTGTGATGCAATGGTAGCCCAGAGACAACCCTGGGAAAGAACACGGTATAGTGACAGGATGATAAATGAGGTGCCCTACTTGTAAAGGTTCTGTCATCCGCCTGAATTGTTAGCAACAGACACAAGTCTACCCTCATGTCTGCCCTGAAACATACACTTCCACAGAGTTTTGAAGGTAAAGACATAATGTCATCTCAATAATGGAAAAGGAAAAGAAAAAAACATTTACTTCATGGCACAATTATTCACCATTTTGCCAATTTCAGGGAAATAAGAGTAAAACTCTTCTTTCTTCCTTCCTTTGTTTGTTTGTTTGTTTGTTTCTTTCTTTCTTTCTTTCTTTCTTCCTTCCTTCCTTCGTTTCTTTCTTTCTTTCTTTCTTTCTTTTTCTTTCATCTTCCTTTCTCAAAACACACTTTAAAAACATGACATTTAATATCTATAAATGATTCATCACTTAAGAAAGGGTTGCTCACAAGATTTCACTGAATGAAGAAGAGGAAACACTGAAAAATTCAATGAATTTTAGGAAAGCATCTGTTGTTTAAAGAATGACACATCCTAGCTCCAGTTTGTAAGGTTCATTATCTATTATTTGAGAGCGTTTGAAGTAGTCATTAAGTTAACAATAAAACAGTAAATTCTGGTTGTTTGAACAAGTATAAAATTATCTTCAAAAGGATGCCAGACTTGAAGGAAGATTACCTTTTAAAATAAGAACTTTTCAATTGTTTTCAGCATAACAATTTATGGAATAAAGTGGTTACCTAGATGAAAAATAGGATGTAATATCACTAATGAAATCTATTTTCATAAATTTCAACCCTCAATTCTTCCCACAATGTGTTACTTGACTGTATTTTGTTTAAACTCTTCTTGCAGTTATTTTGTAGAGTTTCATTAAAGTTTCTGAAGATACAAATTGGCATTCTTCATCTTTATTTTTAAAAGACATTTCAAGAGAGAAAGTATATATAATTCATTTTTCTTGTTTGTCAAGTTGAAATATGCTTCATATTTATGATAGGATCATATTGTCATATTGTCAGTCAATTTTACCATCTTTTTATCTACAGAGATTCCAAATGTTTTCTCTCTCATTAAATTCCCAACTGCACCAAAAAAATAGATCACCTACCCTTTCATTTTATGTAGAATATTGATACTATCTGTGGGACACTCTAAATTGCCTTATTACTCCTGTCATCATTATTGGTGCCCTACATGTTCTTGAACTCTTAATAAGATGACCAAAATGCTCTTTCCTTGAATATTTCACTTTATCTTTTTACATGGCAATTGCATTTAATCACAAAGTTTTACAAATCAATTCTTTGGAGATGACTATAAAATTTATATTTATCACTATCCACGGCTTCTCATATTATTATTTTCTCTTTCTTGTTTCAAAAGTAAAACTATAACAAAACACTTTAAGTTTCAGAACTGGGATTGTTGCTACAGTCTTTCCTGACTTCAAGCGCATTACTATTTCCACTATACCATATTGTATTTCCAAATAATGTTCTCTTTCTGCAATTGTATTGTCAAGGTGGTAGGGAAAAGAACTGGATATGTGATTCTCTTGGTATGCAGAACTACTGAGTGAAAATAAACTTTTTACCAATGTAGTCAGGTACCTCTGATGCTACTTACATCTGTAGAGTTACCAAAGAGACTAAGAATAGCAGTGACTTGCCCAGGTAATACACAGTCCATATTACTCAAAGGAGGGGTGTTACCTTAGAATTGTTTTAATTTTCATTTCTCCAATTAATAGTGAGTTAGAACATTTTTTTCATATGACCATAGAGAGCTATGTTTACTTCATCTGAAAACTGTACATGTCTTTTGATTATTTATCAGTTAGGGAATACCTCTTGTTTTTATAATTTGACTCAATTTTCTCTATGTGTATGGCCCTTATCAGAGAAACTTGCTTAAATTTTTTTCATAGTTATTATTGCCAAACATATTTCCCTCCAATCTAGTCATTCCTATTTATTTTATTCTCTCTCTCCTTTAACCCTCTCCTTCCTCCAAAGAGTTTTGCCTCTGAGTACACTTCCCCCAAATCTGCCCTCCTTTCTATGATCCTCTCTCTTCTCTTATCCCCTTCCCTTCCTACTTTTCTGTAGAGTAAGATAGATTTCTATATCCAATTAAGTGTGTACATTATTCACTCTTTGAGCCAGTTCTGATGGGAGAAAGGTTTACTCACTCTACCTCAAATATCCCATCTTCCCCTCCATAGTAAAAACCTTTTCTTGCCTCTTTTATGTGAAAGAATTTACCCCCTTCTGTCTCTCCCTTTCCCTTTTTCCTAGCACATTCCTTTCTCACCACATGATTTTATTTTTAGATATCATCCTTTAATATTCAACTCACATCCAGGGCAGCTAGTTGGCCCAGTGAATAGAGCATCATCGGGGAGACTTGAGTTCAAATTTGGCCTCAGATACTTGACACTTAACTAGCTGTGTGATCTTGGGCAAGTCACTTAACCCCAATTGCCTTGCCTTTTCCCCTCAAAAATATTCAACTCAGATCTGTGATCTCCGTCTATATCTATTCCTCATAACTGCCCTAATAATGAAACAGGTCTTATGAGTTACAAATATTATCTTCTGATGTAGAAATGTAAACAGCTGAACTTTAATAAGCCCCTTATGATTTACATATTTTAAGCTTCTCGTGAGTATTGTGTTTCAAAGTCAAATTTTCTATTCTGCTCTCTTCTTTTCATCAGGAATGCTTGAAAAGCCTCTATCTCATTGAATATCCATTTTTCCCCTGAAGGATTGTACTGTTTACTGGGTAGGTGATTCTTGGTTGTAATCTTGTCTCCTTTGCGCTGCAGAATATCATATTTTAAGACCTCTGATCCTTTTAATGTAGAAGCTGCTAAATCTTATGTTATCCTGAATGTGTCTCCATCATACATATGTATACATGATGTATATATCATTCCTAGGCATCAGCGCAAGGAGTGTGGTTCAGTGGCTCCTGTGCCCCAGAAGCCTAGACCTACTTTAATAGTCAGGGAGTCAAAAAGCATAACGAGCAAGAAGTGATATAGATATTCAAAGACCATAGATTCTTTTTATGGGTGCAGTTAAGAGCAAAACACAAATTCAGAAAAGGACAGCATTGTCACCATGCCCACATCAGAAACCTCAAAGAGAAATATGAACTGATTTCAAGCCCAAGAACCCTTCTTGGAAGAGATCAAGAAGTATTTTAAGAATCATATTAGAGAGGTAGAACAAAAACTGAACAATTCTTTTAAAAATACAGTTGACAAAATCGGTAAAAAGAAGTACACTCAAGAAAGCAGTCCTTAAAATTAGAATTAGTCAAATGGAAAAGTAGGTACAAAAGCTAATTGAAGAAATTATTAATAGTGAGAACTGGACAGATGGAAGCTAAAGGACACTCTGAAAAATCAAGAATCAGAGACCCCAAATCAAAAGAATGAAAAAAATAGGAGAAAAATAAAGTACCTCATAGGAAAAAAAACAAACAAAGCAAAACAAAACACAGGATCTGGAAAATAGATGCAGGAAAGAAAATTCAAGAATTATTGATCTACCTGAAAAAAACAAGATAAAAAACAGCCTGGACAACATTTTTTTCTAATAAATCATCAAGGAAAACTGCCCTGATGTACTAGAACTAGAGGGGAAAATAGTCATTGAAAGAATCCACCAATCAGCTCTTGAAAGAGATCCCAAATTGAAACCTCCAAGGAATCTTAGAGCCAAATTCCAGAATTATTAGGTCAAAGAGAAAATAATGCAGGCAGTCAGAAGAAACAATTCAAATACTGTGGATGTAGAGTCAGGATCACAAGGACCTTTCAGATTCTACAATAAAGATCAGAGGGTTTGAAATATGGATATTCCATAAGGCAAAGGAGCTTGGATTACAATCAAGAATTAACTACCAGGCAACAATTGAGCATAATCTTTCAGGCAAAGAGATGGATATTAAATGAAGTAGGGGACTTGCAGACCTTCCTAATTAAAAGGATCAGAACTCAATGGAAAAATTTACCTTCAAATATAAGACTCAAGAAAGGTATACAAATTAAACAGGAAAGGAAAAAAAAATCATGTTATGCAATAAGGGTAAACTGTTTATATCCCTGCATGGGAAGATGATACTTCTCAGTCTTGAGAACTGTATCTTCCTTATGACATTTGAAAGGGATATACATAGACAGAGGGTGTGGGTAAAAATTAAGTGATGTGATGATAAAAAAAATAATTAAGGGATACAAAGGGATTGTAATGGGAAAAAAGGAAAAAAGAAGGCAGAAAAGGGTAAGTTACAGCATGTGAAGAGGCAAAAAATCCTTATAGTAGAGGGAAATAAGGGAGGGAGAAGAGCATTGCTTGAATTTTACTCTCAAAGGGTTTAGATCAAGGAGGGGATAACATAGTTAAGTATAGAAATCTAACTTGCTTGAAAGACAGTAGGAGTGAAAAGGGGAAAGAAAAGAGAGGGGTGGTTAGAAGGGAGGGAAAAAGTAGTAAGGGAAAAAGGAAAATAAAGGGAGAGAACTGAAAAAAGGGGGGAAGATCGAGGGAGGCAGTAGTCAAAAGCAAAAATTTTGAGAAGGGAAAGGGAGAAATAAAAGCATAAATGAGGAGGATGATAGGATGGAGAGAAAAACATGGGTAGTTTTCATAACTGTGAATGTGAATGGGATGAACTCTCCCATAAAACAGAAGCAGATAGCAGAATGTATTAAAGCCTTAATCCTACAATACATTGTTTACAAGAAACACACTTTAAACAGGGATACACATTGGGTAAAGGTGAAAGACTGGAATAGAATATATTATGTTTCAGCTAAAGTTAAAAAAAAAATAAAAGCAGGGGTGTCAATCCTAATCCCAGACAAAGCAAAACCAAAAATAGATCTAATTTAAAGAGATGAGGAAGGAAACTATATCCTGATAAAAAGTACTGTAGAAAATGAAGTAATATCATTACTAAACATATATGCACCAAGTGATATAGCATCCAGATTCTTGGAGGCAAATAGAAGAGAGTTACAGAAAGAAATAGACAGTAGAACTATAGTAGTGGGGGATCTTAATCTTCCCCTCTCTGGCCTTGATAAATCTAACCTCAAAATAAACAAGAAAGAAGTAAAGGAGGTGAGTAGAATTTTAGAAAAGTTAGATATGTTAGACCTCTGGAAAAAGTTGAATGAGGATAGAAAGGAACATACATTTTTTTCAGCAGTACATGGCACCTACATAACAATTAACCAAGTACTAGGGCATAAACCTCACAGTCCAATGCAGAAAATCAGAAATATTAAATGCAATAAAAATTACATGTGATAAAGGCCTATGGAAGTATAGAATAAGAATTAATTGGGAACTAAATAATCTAATTCTAAAGAATGAGACAGTCAGACAAAAAATCATAGAAACAATCAATACTTAATTCAAAAGAATGACAATAATGAGACAATATACCAAAACTTATGTGATACAGGAAAAAGCAGTTCTTAGGGGAAGTTTTATATCCTTGAATGCTTACATGAATAAATAGAGAAAAAGAGATCAATGAATTGGGCATGCAATTAAAAAATATAGAAAGGACAAATTAAAAATCCCCAATTGAATACAAACTAGAAATACTGAAAAGCAAAGGAGAGTCTAATAGAAATGAAGTTTAGAAAACTATTTAACTAATAAATAAAATTCAAAACCAATGAAGAAGAACTTAAAACAATAATTAGGAACTATTTTGCCCAACTGTATGCCCATAAATTTGATAATCTTAGTTAAATGGATAAATATACACAAAAATATAATTTTCCCATATTAACAGAAGAAGAAGTGAAATATTAAATAACCCCACCTCAGAAAAAGAAATTTACCAAGCCATCAATGAACTCACTAGGAAAAAATCTCCAGGCCAGATGGATTTACAAGTGAATTCTATGAAACATTTAAAGAACAATTAATTCACATAAAACATAGACTATTTGGGAAAATAAGCAAGGAAGGAGTCCTACCAAATTCTATTTATGATAAAAATGTGACACTGATATCTAAACTAGGAAAAGTAAAAAAAGAAAGAAATTTATAGACCAATTTCCCTAATGAATAAAGATGCAAAAATTTTTAGTAAAATAATACCAAAAAGATTGTAGCAACTTATCATGAGAATATTGCAACTATGATCAAGTAGGATTTATACTAGGGATGCAGGACTGGTTCAGTATTAGGAAAACTATCAGCATAATTGATCATATCAACAACAAAACTAACAGAAGTCATATGTTTATCTCAATAGATGCAGAAAAAAGCATCTGACAAAATACAACACCCATTCCTATTAAAAACACTAGAAATTATAGGAATAAAGTCTTCCTTAAAATGATAAGTAGCATCTGCCTAAAATCATCCGCAACATTATATATAATGTGGATATGTTAGAAGCATTTCCAATAAGATCGGTGGTGAAACAAGGATGTCCATTATCACCATTATTCAATATGGTACTAGAAATGTTAGCTTTAGCAACAGGGAAGAAAAAGAAATAGAAGGAATTAGAATATGCAAAGAAGTAACCAAGCTATCACTCTTTGTAGATGACATGATAATATACTTAGAGAATCAAGTAAAAAAACTACCTGAAGTAATAAACAACTTTTGCAAAGTTGTAGGATATAAAATAAATCCACGTATATCTTCAACATTTCTCTATATTACTAATTAAGCCCAATAACAAGAGAGAGAAAGAGAAATTACACTTAAAGTTACTGCAGAATTTATAAAATATTGGGGAGTCTACCTGCCAAAATAATCCCAGGGACAATATGAAAACAATTACAAAACACTTTTATGAAAAATAAAGTCAGCTATAAATAATTGGAAAAAAATCAGTTGCCTGTGGGTAGGCTGAGCTAATATAATAAAAATAACAATTCTACTGAAATTAATTTATTCATTGTCATGTCAATCAAACTACCAACAATATATTATAAAGTTAGAAAAAAATAATATCAAAATTTATCTGGAAGTACAAAAGATCCCAAATATCAAAGAAAGTAATGGAAAGAAATGTTAAGGAAGATGACCTAGCTGTATCAATTCTTAAATTTTATTATAAAGCAGCAATCATCAAAACTATTTGATACTGGCTAAGAAATAGAGTGGTGGATCAGTGGAATAAGTTAGTATGAAAGACACAGTAGTCAATGACTATAGTAATCTACTATTTGGTAAATCCAAAGATCCCAGTGTCTGGGATAAGAACTCAGTATTTGACAAAAACTTCTGGGAAAATAAAAAACCAGTATGCCAGAAACTAGACATAGATCCATATCATACACCATATACCAATGAAGTTCAAATAGGTATACAACTTAGATATAAAGGCTGATATTGTAAGAAAATTTAAAAAGCAAAGATTAATTTACCTTTCAGTTTCATGTAGAATGGAGGAATTTATGACCCAACAAGAGTTAGAAAACATTATGAAATGCAAAATGGGTAACTTTGATTACATTAAATTGAGAGTATTTGCACAAAGCCAATGTGACCAAGATTAGGAGGGAAAACAGAAAATTGGGATAGAATTTTTTACAACATCTCTGATAAAAGTCTCATTTCTTAAGTATACAGAGAAATGGGACAAATTTATAAGAATACAGATCATTCCCCATTTGATAAATGGTCAAACAATATGAACAGGCAGTTTTCAAAGGAAGCAATTAAAGCTATCTATAGTCATATGAAAAAATGTGCTAAATCACTGATTTGAGAAATGCAAATCAAAACATCTCTTAGATATCACATGGTACCTATCAGACTGGTTAACATGAAACGACAGGTAAAGTACAAATGCTGGAGAAGATGTGGGAAAATTAGGACACTAATGCATTGTTGGTGGAGTTGTGAACTAATCCAACTATTCTGGATAACAATTTGGAACTATCCCCAAAGGGCTATAACAATGTGCATACCATTTGACCTAGCATTACCACTTCTTGGGCTGTATCCCAAGGAGTTCATACAAACTGGGAAAGGGACCACATGTATGAAAATATCTATAGCAGCCCTTTTTATGATAGCCAAGAAATGGAAATTGTCTATCAATTGGGGAATAACTGAACAAGTTTGGGGATAGGAATGTAATGGAATACTATTGTGCTAAAAGAGATTATCAGGAACACTTCAGAAAAACCTGGAAAGACTTATATGAACTGATGCTGAAAGAAGTGAGCAGAAACAGAACATTGTACACAGCAACAACTACATTGTGCAATGACTAACTTTGATAGACTTGGCTCTTCTCAGCAATGCAAGGAACTAAAACAACTCCAAAGGGCTCATGATGGAAAATGCCATCCACATGTATACAAAAAATAAGGAGTCTGATTGCAGATTGAAGCACAGCATATGCTCTCTTTTTTTTACATTTAGTTTAATTTTTCCTTCCTCGTAATTCCTACCATATGTTCTAGTTCTTCTATGCATCATGACTAATGTGAAAAATATATGTAATAAGAATGAATATGTAGATCCTATATTTATTGAATTGCACTGGATCTTGGGGAGAGTGGAGGGTAGAGAGGTGGAGAAAATTTAAAACTTATGAAGTGAGGCCATTAGGTGGTGTAGTAAATAGAGCACTGAACCTGGAGTCAGGAGGACCTGAGTTCAAATGAGGCCTCAGGAACTTGACACTTCCTAGCTGTGTGGCTTTGGGCAAGTCACTCAACCTTGATTGCCTTTCCTTCTCCTCTCCAAAAAAATAAACAAATACTTATGGAAGTCAATGTTACAAACTCAAATAAATTATTTTTAAAAAATAATCTGCTTCCTTATAATACTAATATTATAAAAATAAATAAGAACAACAAATCCCCCTCCAGGTGGGAGATATTTGGATCAGAAGTTTATAGAAAAGCATGAATGGATTTGTATTTATTTGTAACAGTAATCCTCACAAAAATATAATTATATTCTCTTACATCTAAAAGGCAGATGATGAATTGACTTGTTTTTATTAATTGAGGCTTCTGTGAAGTGATGTTATAGAAAAAGAATTCTTCAAGGAATATTCTGCTATGTGTACCTGCAATAAAATTACCATCCAAAATAACAAAAGTGACAAAGTATTATGAAAATAAGCTCTTTGAAGATATGGTAGAGAGATTACTGGCCATGTTAAATTAGATGGACATGTGATCTGCATCATGACAACCATTTTGCACATAATTATTTACTTTTACAACAAAATTTTTTTGTAAGACTTGAACTAAGATTTTACAATGGTAAAGGCAAATATTTCTGCCTACCTTCCATTCATTATAATATTTTGAACCAAATGTTTTTCAACTACCTAAACACACCTTCTTCAAAGTGGTATTTTCAAGAGAACTTAGGATTTAAAAGATACAACATTTTATCTAAGATTTCTTTTACCATTTTGTTTCCAATCATATTCTTAACATATTTGCTTTTCCATAACTTTTGCTGTGAAATAGGATAGCTACCTGAGTTATAAAAAATGAGGCAAGATCTTCCATACTAACAGCAAATTATCCCCTGGCTCTGTAATACAGGTGACTT
>JAQQSW010019561.1:0-11023 GCA_028646575.1 Pseudocheirus occidentalis
AGAGAGAGAGAGAGAGAGAGAGAGAGAGAGAGAGAGAGAGAGAGAGAGAGAGAGAGAGACTATCTGTCTGTGAGATGAAGAGAGAAAAGTCCAGTTTGGATTGTCTGGTGTGGGAGGGGCAGTAATGTAGATCTGTTTGGAAAGCTAGATAAAGGTCAGCTTTTAAAGCATGAAGACCTTAGGTTTTTGTAATTATCTAGGGGAGAAGTGATGAAGGACAGAACTAGGGTGGTGACTGTGGGAGTAAAGAGAAGGGCTCAGATGGGGGAGAAATAGTATGTAGAGGTTAAGGCAAGAAAGATTTTGTGATTAGACTGTAGGGCAAGGAAGAGTGAGAAGAGGAAAAAAAATGCTGAGGTTCTAAACCTAGGAGACTAGAAGAACAATGTCTTCTAAAGAGAGAGAGAATCTCAGAAGAGAGGTGAGTTTGGGGGAAGGATAATGAGGACATGCTGAATTTGAGATATCCCTGGAATATCCAGTAATGAAATATACAATGGGCAGTTGAGAACCCAGGACTGAAGCAGAAAGGAGAGATTGTATATAGAGACATGGACTGGATAGAGAGTTCTACAGAGAGATGATAACTAAACAGATGGGAACTGCTGAGGGTCTCAAGGGAGAATATATATTAATGCATATCCCAGTATAGAGTCTTGGAAAAGATATTAGGCCAATATATCTCCATCTAACATAACGTGATAAGTACTAGATGAGTAGCATAAAGTAAGTGTGACAGAAGCATTATAATTCTAAATGCAGTCCTACTCACTTACTATGTCAATACCTATATCAACAATTCAGCTTATGTTTGCTCATTTATAAAACTGGAATGATAAAACTACCTAGTTCTTGGAGAGGTTGTAAGAACTAACCAGAATTCCAAAGCTTTTTGGAATTATTAATTACAATGGAAGTTAAGGATTCATGGAACTGGCCTCTGCTAGTAGACCTTTATATGGAAAAGTCAAGTGATTTTTTTTTAAAGTATATTTTATTCCCCCTTTCAGTATTCCACTATCCTAAAACTGGGAAGTGTAGCTAGCCTGCTGGGTTGGTTTCAAATTCTGATTCTGACACTTTTTAGCTATATGACCTTGGGCAATTAACTTTAACCTTAGGATTTTTCTACTAAAGCATTGGTGAGTTGCAATCTTCTTGCTTTGATGTAGGGAATCACATACTCTGGAAATCAGATTCTTTATTGCATTATTCTATCTCAACTAAAAGTAAGAAAACTCATCTGTGTTTTGACTTTTACAGATAGTACCTTACACACAGGCATTGAGACCCTCTGTTTTTAATGCTTTCTTTAAGGTCTGATTCATCATTACCTTACTGAGCCACCACCAGTAGAACTATCTAAGCTCCAGTAGTCTCTATTTGCTAGAATAAATTCCAGAATTGGTAAAGACATTTCCAACGCTGCAGCCTATGCTAAGGAAGCAGAGAAGAAATGACCAATTAACATTCTCTTCCCTCCCACATTTTTGACCCATCTTTTAGTGGATAAAGTCTATTGGTTTCTCATATTCATGATATCAAATAAATATGAATTAGATAAACAGGTGGTAACTTGTTACAAAAAAGTAGGATTTATTTTTTTTAAAAAGATAATAGTAGCTTTGTTTATGAATAACATCTGTTCCAAGAAAGTTTAATATATTATGACTCCAATGTGTGCCATATAGAGAAGAGAAAAATATAGCAGTGGATTTAATACTACATCTGTGACTAGTTAGTTATGGTAAACTTCAGGTATGTGGTGGTTTCAGCAAAAGTTCTAATACACATTCCAGGCACCAAGAACTGTAGGGAAAACTAAAAAGAACACCTCCCCCCCCACCACATTTAAATGGAGAATTAATACACTCACTAGTTTGAGAACTAAAATGCATATGCAGTTGTTTCCTTGCTCATCATTAAAAACACATTACTTCCTCCCCTCTCCCCTGTACCGCTCCACTCACCCCATACTGTTCCATGTTGGATAAGTTGATGTGCTAAAACCATTGGCTTGGGTTAGGTTCCCAAATAAAGCCATAGGTTTCAATAACGAGATTTTCAGCAAGGAGAAATGGGCTTGCCCTTGTAAAAAACTGATTGATATATTTTCAGGCTAAACCATTAGCATCGTTACGCTGGGGAGAAAAGCAGGACAAAAGACTCAAAGTCACAAAAAGCCACTGAAATTGTGCCAAAATTCTAATCATTGTGTAAATGCTACTACAGCAGCAGAAGGAACATTTAGCAGTTTCTTAGCCTGAACAAGGCTTTGACTTTAGAATGTGTCTGTTCTTTACAGTCAGCTGTTTCTGATGAAAAGCTAATGAACCCCCTTGATTTTCTTTTCTGTCACTTCGATTGTCGGGCTCAGGTATCTTCCCACAAACCACAAATGAACTTTTTTGGGGAGTGAGGTGAGGTGGGGTGAGAGAGTTAGTTCCCTCTGGTTTCCATGTTTTGCTTTGATTCAGTAGACAGGAAAGTTCATTTTCATGAGATTAAGCAAAACACACAAATAGTAAAAGATTTTAGGATTAAACACACTTAAGAAGAAGCACTTAAGGGGAAAACAAATAGTTTAAAGACAATAAACAGAACTTAAGACAGATTCTATGAAAGTAAAAGTATGCCACAAGATAAGATTGAAGGCAAACCTTCAAAGGCAAAACTCAAGGAAAGGGAGGTTGGGCGGGAAGGAGCTGTTCTTGAGGTGGTGGCTACTTAAGGCATCCTTCCCAATCCTTGGACTTCAGCTGCAGTCTTGATCCCATGGGTGCCATTTTGTGTTTAATTATCAGGCACTGGTAACATTAAGTAAAATGAGTGACTATGTCTGTTTCAAGCTATAATTCACCTTCCCTCCTCTTCTGAATATGAGCTGTGCTACTAACTCAGAAGCAGCACAAATCAGTTTAGAAATTTGCTTGTTATGTAATAATATCCTTACTAACTTCAGCTTACTATTCATAGATGTCACTGACCCAGTACACATCTATGAGTCACTCCTCCAGCCAAGTGGCAATATTTTGCTAGGAGATATTGTTGGTGAACCATTTGGTTCACAGTTTGTATTTTCCCTATTAAAAAAAAATCAAACACACGACATAACAACATAGAAATTGTAAATTGTAAATCACTAGTGATTTTCGTGTGATTCTTGGATAAGTGGGATGTGAAATGTAGCTGGGGTGTTGGAGGGATTCACACACACACACAGGGACATGCACAGACACGCTCACACCATCTTGCCTTCCTAAACTACATCTGTGTCCTCCTTCATGCCACGCATAGCCTTTGCTCCAGTGGGGTCACAGCCAGCTTTTGTGATTGCCTTAAGGATGGTACTACTTGAGTAACTTCATCATGAAACCAGGCAAAGAATTATCCAGGCTGTTCATGGATGAGATGCTTTGGATATCCATGTGTCACTAGTAAATAGCAACCCTTTGCTCGGGGTAAGTGGTGACAGAACTTGGGAGAGAGGCAGAAAAGCTGTTTTCCATTAATATAGTCTTGTAGAAAAAAAGCTGACATTAAGATAGTAAGCAAATAATTAAGAAATAGTTTTGCTCATGCAGCCATTGTTCAGGTTCAATCTTCCTAAAGAGGTTATTGGACAGGGTGAAGGTACGTTATTAAATATAGTTGTCTTGCAGCACCACCACCACCACCCCAAGCCATGAGATTTTCACACTACTGATCCATATTAGAGTCAAGTCTCTGAAGTTCCTGGTCATATAGATATATTGATTGATTGAGTGATTTGTGGTATAAATATATATACATATAGACAACTGTATATTTTGCTTTTAAAATTAACTTTATTGATGTCTTTTTTAATTCCCAAAATTGTCCCCAGTGTACCTCCTTCTTTCTTTCCCATAGCAAGAAATATTTTTGTTTTTGTTTTTGCATTTTTGGAGGGCAATTGGGGTTGTGACTTGCCCAAGGTCACACAGCTAGTAAGTGTTAAGTGTCTGAGGCTGGATTTGAACTCAGGTTCTCCTGACTTCAGGGCTGGTGCTCTATTCACTGTACCACCTAGCCACCCCAGCAAGTAATATTTTTAAAGACAAAAAAGAAAAGAAGAAGAAAAATCAGCTAAACTGATCTATGTATCACAAATGTCTGAAAACACACACAATATAATATATTTGTGGACCTCTTATCTCTGCAAGGGATGGGATATGGGTGTATTCTTTATCTCCTCTTTGGAACCATGCTTTTTCTTTGTAATATTCACTTTTGATGTGTGTGTGTGTGTGTGTATAATTGTATTTTCCATTGACAATGTTGTAGTCATGTATATATTGTTTTCTTGGTTCTGTTTATTTCACTATGCATCAGTTCATACAGATCTTCACATTCATCTCTGTAGTTATCATATGTATCATTTCTTACAGCATAGAAATATTCCATTACTTTAGTATAACATACTTCAGTTAGTCATTCCTCAATCAATGGGCATCTACTTTGCTTCCAATTCTTTGCTATCACAATAAAGTACTATTAGATATATTTTGGTGTATGTGGGTACCTTTTTCTTGTCAATGGCCTCCTGGAGGTTCTCTGGGTTAAAGGGTGAGTGAGTCATTTAATTTTCATAATTTCAAACTGCTTTCCAAGATGGTCATGCCAACAATGTGCTAGTGTGACTATCATCCCTAAACTCCCACAAACTTGAATATTCCCAGATTTCATCATCTTTGTCAATTTGCAGGGTGTGAGTTAAAACCTCAGAGTTGGGGGTAGAGTCAAGAGAAGGCAGGGACTCAACTGAGCTCTGCCTCAAACCCTTCCAAAGACCTTTAAATAATGCCCTAAAACAAATCCTGGAGAGGCAGAATTTACAAAAGGGTGAGTAAAACAATTTTCCAGCCCAAGACAGTTTAAAAGTTTGATAGAAAAGGTCTGCTGCCCTGGAGTGAAAGTAGAGCACACACCATTGCAGATCAGGTCACAGCAAACCAGAAGCAGACCTTAGGAGTGAATGAATCAGAAGCTGCAGTGGCTGCTTCCAGAGTTCTCAGCCCACAGATGGTAAAGGGGGTCAAATAACTGGTCAGAAGGAGATTACAGGGGTCTCTTTGCTGGCACTGGACCAGAACTCTGTTGCTCTGCCTATACTCAGATCCTGGTCACAGTCCTGGGTAGCAGTTTCAGGGTGAAGAAGAGCACTTAGCACACTAGAGCTTTTGGGCCATAGTGGAGCTGGGACCCTCCTCACAGTTCCAGGTCAGAAAAGAGTGCTTGTGGTCCCTCACTGACCAGAGAGCAGGTCAGACAAGTAGCAAACATCTCTCCTTAGATCATACTGCCTTGGAAGAACTGAAAATTTACAGGTCCCTTAGAAGTATCTCTGAAAACAGCTGTACAAAACACAGGAAGCTTGGACAGTGAAACTTCCACTCTGCAAGCAAAGTTCCACTTTAGCAATGAGTTAAAAGTTAAGAAATCGGCTGGGAAATTGAACAAATAACAGAAAAAAATTCTGTCCATAGAAAATTACTACTATGACAAGGAAGATCAAAACACACACTCAGGAAAAGATACCAAAGTCAAAGTTCCTACATCCACAGTCTTCAAGAAAAAATATGAATTGATCTCATGAAAGAGTTCAAAAAGAATTTTAAAAAATCAAGTAAGAGAGGTAGAGGAAAAATTGGGAAGAGAAATTAGAGTGATGCAAGGAAATCATGAAAAAGAGTCAACAGATTGGTAGAAAAATATTGAGGAAAATAACACCTTAAAAACAGACTAGGCCAAATGGTAAAAAAGAGGTACAAAAAGTCAATGAGGAGAAGGATGCCTTCAAAAGCAAAATTGGTCAAATGGGAAAAGATGTACAAAAATTCACTGAAGAAAAGAACTTATTAAAAAATTTGGCCAAACAGAAAAGGAGATATGAAGCCTCACTAAAGAAAGTAATTCCTTAAACATTAGAATTGAGTGGAAGTAATGACCCTGAGAGACATCAAGAAACAATAAAACAAAAACAAAAGACTGAAAAAAATAGAAGACGATGTGAAATATTTTATTAGAAAAACAAGTGACCTGGAAAACATATCCAGGAAAGATAATTGAACAATTATTGGACTTCTTGAAAGTCATGATAAAACAAAAAGCTTAGATATCATCTTTCAAGAAAGAATCTAACAATCACCTTCTGAAAGAGAATCCAAAATGAAAACTTTCAGTAATATTATAACCAAATTCCAGAGCTCCCAGATTAAGGAGAAAATATTGCAAGCAGTCAGAAAGGAACAGTTCAAGTATCATGGAGCCACAGTCAGGATAACACAAGACTTAACAACTTCTATAATAAAGGATCAGAGGGTTTGGAGTGTGCTAGAGGGCAAAGGAGCTAATATTACAAGCAAGAATCACTTACCCAGCAAAACTGAATATAATCCTTCTGGGGAAAAATGGACAGTCAATGAAAAAGAGGACTTTCAAGCATTCCTGATGAAAAGACCAGACCTGAATAGAAAATTTGATTCCCAAATACAAGACTCAAGAGAAGCATAAAACGGTAAACAGGAAAGGGGAAACATAAGGGACTTAATAAGATTACACTCTTTACATTCCTAGATGGGAAGATGATACTTGATTAGATTGGCTAATAGGACAGAAAAGGAGAATGATAAATGTTGAAGGAGATGTGGGAAAATTGAGACACTAATGCACTGTTTGTGGAGTTGTGAACTGATTCAACCATTCTGTAGAACAATTTGGAATTGTACCCAAATATTTATAGCAGCTCTTTTCTGGTGACAAAGAACTGGAAATTATGGTGATGTCCATCAATTAGTGAATGACTGGTCAATCTGTGGTATATGATTGTCATGGATTACTACTGTAATATAAGAAATGAGCTAGCTGCTCTCAGAAAAACCTGAACTGATGCAAGGTGAAATGAGTAGGATCAGGAGAATACTGTACATACTAACAGCAATATAGTAAGATGATCAGTTGTGAATGACTTGGCTTTTCTCAGTAATACAATGATCCAAGATGACTCTGAGGGACTTAGGATGAAAAATGCCATCCATCCTCAGAGAAAAAGTGATGGAGTCTGACTATAAATTGAAGCATAGTTTTTTGCTTTTTTTTTTTTGGAGGGGGGTTATTTGGTTTATGTTTTCTTTTACAACTTGACTAATATGAAAATACATTTTGCATGATTACGCATGTATAACCTATATCAAATTGCTTGCCTTCTCAAAGATGGGGTGGGAGGGAGAGAATTTGGGACTCAATTTTAAAAACAAACATTGAAAATTATTTTTGTATGTAATTGGGGAAAATAAAATAATAAATTAAAGGAAAAAATCTCAGTTATTTTGGTTTGCATTTTTAAAATTATTGATTTGTAGCATTCTTTCATGTAGCTGTTAATAGTTTTCAGTTCTTTTTTTGAGAACTGTTTCTTTACAGCTTTCGATCACTTAGCCAGTGGGATGTATATTATACTTTTTTTTATAAATGGCAATTCAAATTAAGTCAGCTTGCATTTATGAAGCACTTACTGTATTCCAGGCACCAAGCTAAGTGTTACAAAGAAAAGTCAAATATGTCTCCTGCCCTCAAGAAGTTCACATTCTAATGGAAAAGAACCTCTTGCCTATTATTTCCTGCACTAATCTATGGCTAAAAAGATCTATGGAAGGTTGGCCGTGTTTTTCTTCTCTACTTGGAATATGTATGAAGCATGTTGTTATTCAACAATATGTTCCTTTAGCACATATTGGAAAGCTCCCCTGGTAAGTGGATTGATTCTGGGGGATGGGGATGAGGGCAAAGAGGACCTGGATAGCTTAATTTCTGGGAAAGGGAGTTAAAGAGGAGCTATAACATCATTTGGGGACAATACAAAGTTTCTAATATCATTGTCAATCCCATTATCTGTACAGTACAGCTTAGCACTTTGTTACCCACTTTTGCCACCTAATGTGTATGGTGGTCTGACCTTGAAGTAAGAAATCCTTTATCTAAGTACTGCTTCTGTCTCATACTAGCTTTAGAATCAGAGACAAGTCACTTAACCTCTCAATGACCACAGGCAACTCTAACACTGTAAGTTACTGATGAAGTTCTGATGTGTTTTGGTGGAAGGGCTTATTCTGATTTGGAGTCCCTTATGTCTGATGAAATCACAAGTATGAACCCCAAAATTTTATTTTCCTCATTAGTAGTTTCGTTATAGAGGTCTTATTTCCTCAACTGAATTATAAATTACTTGCAAAGACTTCTTTTGTACCCAACGCACCTAGCACAGTGCCAGACACTTAAATATTTCTATATGGTTATTTGTATTAAATAATTTACTGAAAAGTGGTAATTAGAGTCAATGTGGAGCTCTTTTTTACCTAGGTTGAACCAACTGGCCAAAGCTATTTATAAACATACTAACAGTTAATGTTTATGCAGTTAATGTTTACTAAAAGGTTTGCAAAGACATCTTTACATCCTCATTTTGTGCCTCAAAACAATTCTGGGAGTCTGGTACTTATCCCCATATTGTTAATCAGGAAAATGAGGTTCAGAGGCTTACCCAATGTGCCCATGTCATGCAGCAAATGTCAGAACCAGAACCTGAATACAAGCTTTCCTGATGAAAAATCCATACTTCACATAAGCAAAGCAAACCTCTGAGGAATACACACATATTTGGAGATTTTAATTTTTTTTCCTGAATGGCACAAGATTTAGAACATGATGAGACACTAGAAATCATTTAATCCAACCTCAGAATTTTGCAGATGAAGAAATTTAGAGGCTAACTTTAAATAATTCAGAAACCAAGCAAATCCAGAATTTTTGGCCCACTTCTTAAGCCAAATCCAGGGCCCTTTCAAAAACAACAAAAAAATGATTTTATTTGCTTTTTGGCTTTTCTTGCTAAGAGAACCAGGCAAGAGCTTGACTTGCCACATCTCTGGCGCTAATGTGGAATCCAGCCCAGGAGGCAGGCAGGAGATGGAACTTCTAGACTCAGATCTGGCCCTAGAGTACTGAGTGACCTCGGGTGAGCCACTTAACTCGCCCATCTAGAAAATGATGGGGTTGCACTGGACGGCCACCAAGGTCTTTCCCACTCCCACTTCCCTGTTTCCTCAGGGTCTTTATTTAAAAGTAAAACCCAACTTCACGTCTATCGCCATCCACTGCCTCCTTCCTCATGTAGGTGCTCTTCCTCGATCGCACCCCTACACGCAGGGCACATATGCCCCTGCATCTCATGTATTCATGGCACACGTACTGCGGGTGTTTGGCTCAGCGTGACAAAGTTCAAGTATAGGACGAAGCTCAGTACAGGTGAACCGCCAAGTTAAGGAGCGCAGCCCGGACCAGCCCACCCGTGCCAGAAAAGCAGAGAACACTCTAGTTTTTCACCCCAATCCCTTTCTCTTTTTCTCTCTCCTCTTTCCGTTCCCCCATCCCTCTTCAGATCTTCTCCTTTCCCTCCTTCTGCCTATCCTTCTCCCTCCCTTCCCTACCCTCCTTCTACTCTCCTCGTCTCTACCCTTCCCAGCGCCAACCCCCCCTCCTCCCCCGCCACTTTATACCCCTGCAGAGACTCGAACCTCTTACCAGGGGCTGCAAGCAGAGGAAGGAGGCCGGGAGGGAGGCACTCTCTTCCTAGTGGTTGAGCCTGGGGGGAGGAGGAAGGGCAGGAGGGGAGGAGGGGAGAGCCAGTGGGAGGGGGCCAGGGGGAGGTGGCGGCAGAAGCTGGGGGAGGAGGAAGAGGAGGAGGTGGAGGAGGAGGCGGCAGAGGGCGAGGCGGACTAGGCATGCTCGCTCAGCAGCGGCCGCTTCTGGCTGGGCTGCTCCCTATCTCGCTTGCTCGCTCGCTCACAACCCCGCGGCCGGGAACGGCGGCGGCGGCTGCGGCGGGGCCGGCAGCGGGAGGCAGCATGAGGGAGCCTCTCGGTAAGTCCCTGACGTCCTCGTATTCTGCCTTGCACCCCTACCCTCCCCCCCCAATCCCTACACCGCTTTCATGTATCTCTCCTCCAGCCCGAGCTCTGCCTTTTTCCCCTCCGAACTTTTGCAGCCTGGGACCTGCAGCCGCCCTTCATTCCTTTCCTTTGGACTGCTTTCGGGTGAAGGACATTAATAAGAGAGGCTAACCTGCGCCCCGCTCCTCCAACCCCACGCCAGCCGCCGCAGGCCCCCAGCAGATCGCTGCTATCCCGTGGCACTGCAGACCCTCTAGGCGTCCTTTCTGTTGCCGTGCTGCCCAGGATAACGCTGGTCCGGGCGGCGGCGGCGGCGGCTCTGCTACTCTAGGTGCCCGCCTTACCCACCCCCACCACCCATCTCAGTCCCCGGACTGGGGAGTCGCGGACTCTGTGCCCTTTTTGCGCGCTCCTGGTGCCAGGGCTGCGCCCTGGGCGCACGCCGCCTGAGCCTTCCAAACTCCCCGGAAAGATAGTCCCTTCTCTCTCCATCAGTTTTTCTCTCTTCTTGGGATCTCCAGGACGCAGGCTTCACCTTGCCTTTCCCTTTGCTTCCTTGGCACCAGCCTATCACAGTGGCGAAGAGGACAAGCGGGTGTTTTGCCACCTCTCTTTTTGGAGGCTCCTCCCTGTCTCTTGAGTTCCCCAACTTCATAGAGGGCTACCCTGCAGCGCTTCCTTTTTGACATCTTCAAGCAACCGCAAAGCAGCAGACCACCCTTTTGGGAGCCTCACCTCTGTGGTAACCCACGTCGGGAACTAGCTGCATTAATATTTTAAACTTCCTAATCCAAAAGCTTGGCCCTTTGCCTTTTCTTCCCCCCCCCCCGCCCCCCACCTTTTGCCTGTTAAAATGACCACAGGCATGGGAAAGGCTGGTGGTTGCTTGATCTCCTCGGCTCCTGCCACTGCTGGAACACACCCACGTGCACACCACACACAGTTTAAGGTCTAGGGATTATGACTCTAATCTCTGGCTGTGAATTCTGAGCACTGTGTGTTTCTTAGGTTGTGTTTATTGTTCTTTCTAATGGGGGGGGGGAGAGAAGAAGGCG
>JAQQSW010019562.1:0-11023 GCA_028646575.1 Pseudocheirus occidentalis
GCCCAAGGTCACACAACTAGTAAGAACCTCACATCAGCTTTCAATTCAGATCTTTCTGCCTCCAGGCCCCATCCTGCATCCATTGCAGCACCGAGTTGCCATAGAAAGTATCTAATAAACGCTTGTTGACCAATGGGGGCAAGAGGATTTAGCACTTTTGTGAATGGTTCTATACAGATTTCTGTCTCTCTTCACAGTGCCTAACAGTGCCTTACATACAGTGGATACTTGATATGCTCATCTATTTAATTGAATTGATGAGGAACTAAGCTTAAATGCTATGAAAAAGTAATGTGAAACTTCAGAGAAGGGAAGAAATCCATGGTAGCTTTAGTGATCAGGGAAAACTCCAGAGAAGAACTAGGTATGGCCAATGAGTAGAATCTGATTAGGTGGATAGGAGGTATTAGGGTAATCCAGACTAGGCCTGAACAAAAGCATAGCACAGAGAATGTATATATACTGTAGCCACGAGGCAATGAGTAAACAAATGGAACTCTGATAGGATTCATAGTATACAGTGGGGTTTAGTGTAAATGGTACTAGAATGGGAGCCAGGAGGCTCTAGTCCCAGTTTTGGCTTTTGCTAAGCAGATGTGGGCTTTTACACAAATCATTTAACTTTTTAGGAATTAATTTCCTCACCCATAAAAATCCATTTATTTATTCAAGCAGTATTTATTAAATGCCTACTATATCCTAGGCATTGAGGTGTATTAGATAGGGAGCTGGCCTCAGAGTCAGACAATCTGCATTTCAGTCCTTCCTCAGACATATATAACCCTGGGAAATTCGATTAACCTCTCAGTGACCCAAGTGACTCTTTAGGACTACATTATAGAATAGATGTGGGCTTTCATTGGAGGGAGGGAGTTTTCTTACTGGGGAGCTCCCTACATTGATGAAACCACAGGTCCACACCTCCTCTCTCCTTCCAAAATGTGTCAGGTACTATGCTAGGATCTGGAGGTACAAAGACCAAAGCAAAACAGTCCCTACTTACTAAGATGCTTATATTCTACTGGGCTGAACTAACTGAGCTCTAATTTTCCTTCTAAGATCTCTTCTAACATCAAAATTCTATAGAATATTCTGTGTTTGGGAGATGAGGTGGCAAAGTGGGCACAGATTGGAGCTAAGAAGGCATTGAATGACAGGTAATGTTGGAGTTTTATCTTATAGGGGAGTGCCTTGATAAATGCAGAAGATTGATTTGGAGTGGCATAGAGGATGGGTTAGAGAAGAGATCCTTGTGTAGGTCTGTAGTCTGATCCCAAAGAATGCTCTTAGGCATATGGAGAGAAGCCAGGGCTCACCTCACTGGGATAATGGCACACCTGATTGACTTGTACGGGTGGCAAAAGTAGCAAGCATGATCCTTGAGGGCAGGGGCAGTTGTAATTTTTGTCTTTGTGTGCCCAGTATCTGGCACACAATGGACATTTGATAAATGCTATTTGAATCCAGTTGAATAGAGTCTGCCATCAGCAGGCTGCTCCCAATTTTGCCATGCCTAATGGGTGTAATCATGAATCAGATAGTGTCCTGTTGCTCTCCTTCCACTCCTCCCAGTGCAGAAACCGACTTGGCAAGAATATTCTCAGTTCCTTGATGCCTCCCTGCTGTGATGGCATGGTCAGAATGCATAGCTCTGAGTGGACTCCTGCCCGTTGCCCATACTGAGTAATTGTCCTTACTTCTTTGACATCCAGCTGGAAGGGAAATCCCTTAGTAAGAATTTGAGCTTCTTTCCAGGCCCTCACAAGCTTCTTTTAGAGGGTCTTGGGTGCCTGCCATTTTGTTGCTCTAAGGGTGAGTGGAAGGACTCTACAACCTCTTCACGTGCAAATGGGTGCCCGGCGTAAAAGTGGCCTGGTTTTGCTGGGAGTGTTTAAAGTTCATCCTTTATTTAAGACAGGAAGAGAAGTATTTTAAACATTGGAAAGAAAACTAGAATCTCTTTTCTTCTTTGCACTTCTTGTGTAAATACAAGATAAGCCCTGTAGACTCAAGGTTACTGTAAACAACTCATCTCCTTCTCTGCACAAATGCACATTCTATAAATCTGTTGACATAAAAAGTTCTGTTGCCCCGAATCTGGGTAAATAAAGCTACCCTTTTCTCTGCGTTTACAAGTCAAAAGTTTTAGCCAGTGAGATGTAAACTGTTTAAACATTCTACTGGATCTGAATATAAAGGGACAGGTTTCTCTTTGAGGACCTGAGTACACAGTCCTGGCACCCACAGAAACAGGAGCCTGAGTCTTCTGAACCCCCAAATTAACTCACTGCCCAATCCAGCATTTTGCCTCCTGGTTCCTGAGCAAGTCTGTAAAAAGGTTGCATTCATAGCCAGATGAATAGAGGCTCTCCATGGATGGGTAATTTTGTGGGATACCCACATGGAAATCTGGCTTTCAGTTGTGTTTTGGCCAGAGACAGCCCTGTGGCTGGGCACAAACAAATGTGACCTGTTCTTTCCTTTGGTGGCAATCTCTGAAGTCCCACAACATTCTGAGGAGGAGCCAGGGAGAATTTGGTACCTTTTTCTCATTTCCTCATTGGTCCCTCCACAAGCCAGGGTGAGTTTAATTTGCTGAAGGATTTGGCTTCTGTGAACCACAGGTCACTATGAATAGCACTTCTTCTTTTCCCCCCGAGAGTCTTCTGCCTGGTCCCTGCTACTGACATCATTCATTCATTCATTCATTCATTCATTCAAAAAACCTTCACCTCAGTTATCAATTAAAAGTCTGTCAGTCAGTAAGCATTTATTAATCTACCCACTTAGGTGCCAGGCACTGTCCTAAGCCCTGGGAATACAGATGAAAAAAAAAACAAGCAACAACCACTACCTGCCCTCATGGAGTTTACAATCCAGTGGAGTAGACAACATGTAAATAAATTGGTACATACAAGATACATGTAAATGGGAAATCATTTAAATGGATTAAATGGGTAAACGGAAATCACTAGAACATAATGCATTTCTTCTTATTTAGTTGCTGTGGTCTCATGGAAGGCAAGGGATAACAGACAATGTGGATGTCTATGAAATATTAAAAGCAACAGCAGATGACACTTCTATATACAGAAAGATGTAGACAAGGACAGTACAGAATGAAAATGCGGGGGCTGGGGGGTTACCCACTGGAGGGAATATCATGGCAATGGCATGTGTGTTCTACTGAAAGGCAGAGTCCAGATCATTCTCTGTTATCTCAGAGGTACAAGATACTTTTTAGCAGAAATAGAAAAACAAAATCTTCTACCTTAAGACACTTCAATTCAGAAGGACAAGGTGTGGTCTTGTGATTTCACTTGTGTAAGGAATTCTCAAGTGAGAAAACCTCTCCGTCAGATCTGGGTCAGTACCTTTTCAGCAACATAGATTTGCCTCTGGCCCTGAAAAGTTGTAATAATTTGCACAGAGTCAGTCAATGGGATTTGAAACAGGACTTGGATCCAGGTCTTCTAGAGAGTTGCTTTGAAGTCAGGTGTAATGGTAAGGGAATTTGAAGATCTTCCCTGGCCCTTAATAGGTCTCATTTGGAGCCCAACAAGAGAAGCTTGCTTAGGGGAGGCCCACCTTTCGTTACTTTGTAATTAGGCAGTGGATCATGAAGGTTGCGATGTTCTCTGACCCTGGAGAAGGCTGGGTGAGGTTTTGCTTTGGGATCCCTTTATGGGCAGAGTTGTATGATTAGACCGGATGAGGCTCTGGGTAACTGTTGCGCCCCCCAGCTTTGAAAACCCAGATGTTGGTGCTTCTCTGTCAGGTCACTAACACTGTATGTATGTAATGATCAAACAGCTAGAAGCGCCGACTGTCTGTTGAATTGTTTTATTTTCTCTGTATTTTTTTTGTCTGCTTATAATTTCTGTTTGTATTTTCTGAAGTTCAGGGTGCTGACTTTTCCCCCTGAACTAGGTAAATGATATATGTTTGATTAATTAAAATAAGGTTATTAACCCTTTTATAATGGCTTTCCTTTAGAAAAGCAGATCAAAGAACCTGTGCCAGCAGCCATCCTGGGTATGCTAGGGTGCTTGCTGCTACACCAGGTCTCTATTCGCTACATCAAAAGTGTCATGCTCATAGCCAGAACCATGGCTGCAAGCTGCCACAAAACTCAGTCTGAACCAGATGAAAATATAATTTAGAAATGTTTAACAAAATGAATAAAAATAGTTAACACCAATAATATTAATTTGTAGTTTTCTTAGTCAATATGTGGCTGGCTGGAATCTCCTTTCTGTTTGAGTTTGATACCATTCTGCTACATTATGTTGTTTTTAAGGAAACTGAGGCATAGAGGTTCTACTTATAAGGCAAGAAAATGGGGCCATATTGGGAATCATGACCTTGGTTCCATGCCTTAATTCAATAGAAACTCTTGCAATAGCCTCTTTTTTTTGGTTTCCTTGCCTCAACCGTCTCTGAATTCCAGTATGTCTCCCATACTGCTGCCAAAGTGATATGATACTAATGAAGCTAATATTTATATAGCACTTTAATGGCTATGAAGCACTTTCCATATATCATCTCATTTGATCCTTACAATAACTCTAGGAGTTAGGTAGTTTTCCCTGTTTTACAAATGAGGAAACCAAGTCATTGATGCTAATGTCTGAGACAAGATTGGTATGAGTTTTGATGACTCCAGTTCCAGCATTCCATCCATTCCATGACTTTGTAACTTTCAAAGAGTCAGGAGAATGAGCCACCAGGAGGTCCTAAAGTAGGTCCAAGCTGGGTTTAGCAGCCAGCCTATTCAGTCATATTACCCCATGAAATGACCTTTGGGATTCAGCCCAGATGCAGCTGAGATGTAGCAAAGTCTATGCTGTGAAGTTGGCATACCAAAAGCTAGATAGAAACAGTAAATATGAGCTTATCTGCCCCAGGGGACCAATGTTATATAGGGGAGAGTGTGCCCCCAGGTGTTAGAAGGGGGAATGATTATATTTCTATTTTGCCATACCTTTGAAGTATTATAAAATACTTTGTAAGGGCTAAATTGATTTTAATTAGTCAAATGGAATAGGAAGCTAATTACTGGAAGTTAACAGTGGGGGAAACACAACAGAATGGAGTTTGAAAAGACAGTAGAAGAATAGGACCTCCTGACCCCTTTGTGAAGGAGATCTAGCCAATCTCACTTTAGAAGAACCAGGCCCAGAGTAATGGGTACACTCTAGATATTACTCCTATCCACACTCCCTATGGCCCAGCCATTCTTGCTTACCACCTCCCATCTCTGTGCCTTCACATTGCAGGACGTTGGCTGTCCCCCACTCACTGAATGCTTAGATCACCTCACCTCTTCCTAAACCCCTCCTCCCCCTCAAAACCCAAAAACTTCTGACCTACTTAAAGCATAGGCTCAAGCGCCACCTACTGCATTGGCCTTTTCTTGGTCTCTACAGATACTATACCTTTTCCTCCAAGGAGACCTTGTATTAGACTTGAATACTAATCACCTATACATGTACGTAATGCAAGCTTCATGAAGGCAGGAGCTTTGTTCTCCATATTCTCAGCACTTAGCACAATGACTAGCATATAGTAGGCACTTAATAAATGTTTACTAATTGATTTAATAAGTGCTTGTTGGTTGATATGCCAAATGTGCTAGAAATGCAGAGACAAAAAAACCTCCTGTATATTCTTCATGGGCCTCCATAAATCCTTTGGCATGCTGGATGGCCATAAGTAGTTCTTTGTGTAGCTCTGATCTAGGATCTTAGCTAAGGATCTTTGGATTTGTAATCCAGTGCTCCCAGTCTGGTCATTATATGACTAGCTCTGAACTGGGTGAGGTTATATTGAACTTCAGAAAACTTTTGAATTGTGCTTTTGCTGTTGTTGAGTCCTTTTCCAGTCATGTCCCATCCTTTGTGACTCCACTTGGAGTTTTCTTGGCAAAGACGCCATTTCCTTCTCCAGTCCATTGTATGACTGTGGAAACTGAAGCAAACAGGGTTAAGTGACTTGCCCAAGGTCATAAAGCAGGCAAGTGTCTGATGCTGGATTTGAATTCATGTTTCTTGACTCAAGCTAAGGGGAGACAAGAAGAGATAGGGTAGAGCATAGAGAGGTAGTTATGGTCATCAAGTCATTTCAGAAGCTTTCAGGTGTTTGTTCTGAGACAGTGGATTAAGCATGGCAGGCCAGCCTCAGAACCAATCTCCACTTTATGGGACAAAGCATTCAGACTGAGTATATTGAGTGACTTTCACTTGAAGAACTAAAGAAACTCTTAAGAGTGTCTCTTTACAACTTCTCCCTTGTTGACATGGTTGTTGCCCAAGCACCATTTTCAGTTTGTTTCCTTATTACACTTAAAATTGTTCCTTTAGTGTGCTTTTGCTTTCCATTCATATATAAATCTGTGGTTGACCATGAAAGTTATGTATTGAATGTTTGTATGTTGGTGGAGTACAGAAGGGGATAATATAATGTGTCAGTGAGTAGCTGGAGCTTATACAGGATTTAAGTTGGAGCAGAGATTACAGTCTCTGGCTAATAATTATAGATATTTTTTTTCTAACTTGGGCATTCAGTAGTTATATTATTATTTTTGAAACTGTTCAATAAATCTCCCAAAAGGCAGACTCTGAGTGGTACCTTGAGTTTTCTTTTTTTCTACCAGGGCTAAGTGAATCAGAGCAAATTTATTCCTAGAGCAGGTCATTTTGAACAGTTTTCTGGAGCTACCTTCTCATTTCTAGAAAAGAGAGAGATAAAAGGGCAAAGGGAAAAGTGTGATCAGAGTGACCCAAAGTTAAGCTCCGTGGGAAGAGACAGGTATGGTTTAGAAGAATTCTACTCTGGCCCTACCAGAAGGGAGGGGGAAGCAAAAATTAGTGAGCACTAGACAACCCACATTCTCTATGCAGCTTCTGATGCTTCTGTAAATAAAAAATGTGACAGAGAGAGAGCCAGTCAATGGGGAGATCAGGATAAGTCTTATATAAGCTGTAACACTTGAATTGAATCTTGAAGGAAGTGATGGATTCTGATCCATCCATCAATCAATATTTATTTATTAACAACTATGGGCCAAGCACTGTGCTAGATGCTTACAAGTACATACAATGTGTCACATTATATACTCACTGACACATAATATGTACTTGTAAAAGGAGAGAATAATCCTTATTCACAAGGACCTTACATTCTAATATGGGAGAAAACAAGTATATATAAAAAGACATAGAGCATCAATAGGACACTAAAATATGGAGGTATCAAGAAAGCTTCATGCAGAGGGTAGTTCTTAAAGTTTGTCTTAAAGACATAAAGTATTCTGGGAAAATAGAGAAAGGAAGTATAGTTCAAGAATTGTTGTCATTGAGTTTTGTCTGACTCATCATGACCCATGAACAACAGAACATCAATAACATCTATGTGGTTTTCTTGGCAAAGATACTCAGGTGGTTTGCCATTTCCTTCTCCAATGGATTGTAGCAAACAGAGGTTAAGTGACTTGCCCAGGGTCACGTAGCTTGTAAGTATCAGATGCTAGATTTGAATTCAGGTCTTCCTGACTCCACGCCCCAGTGCTCTATCCATTGAGCCACCTAGCTGTCTCCAGGCATTAGGAACAGCCTATAGAAAGGTTTGGGAGATGAAAGGAATGATATAGAAGGTGGTTTGGTTGGAATATAGAGCATTTGAAGGAATATTATTTGTAATAGGTTTGGAAAAAGTAGGCTGGACCCCCATTTGTGTAGGGTTTTCAATGCCAAACAGAGGAATTTGCATTTCATCCTAGAACCAGTGGAACTTCTCAGGCTGTAGAATGTTATAGTCAGACTTGTGTTTAGCAATATCAGTTTAGCAGATGTGTAGTAGTAGATTTTAGAGAAGAGAGGAAACAGTAGTCCAAGAGACTGTTTGGACATCTATTGCCATAGCCCAGGTTAGAGCCTGGATGAATAGAGAGAAGGGAATGGGCAGAAGTATTGATAGTACTTTGAAAATTATTGTATATGTTGGAGGGATGAGGGAGAATAGAGAATGACTAAGATTTTAAACCCAGGTGACTAGAAGAGTTTCAACAGAAACACAGAATTGGGGAAGAAAATAGGGTTTGGGGGAATAATGAATTCAACTGTGGATCTTCTGATTTTAAGAGCATAAGTGATATCAAGTAGAACCTATCCAATAGGTGATGGGTGATGAGAGACAAACTCAGGAGAAAAAGACTAGGTTTGGATATATACATCTGGATGCTGTTTGAATAATGGGCATAGTGAGACCCATGGCAACTGATGATTATCACCAAACACAGTGTGGAGAAAGAAGAGGAGAGGGCTTAGAAGAAAATCTTGAGGCACATCCACACACATAATACATAGGACACTGGATGAAGCATGACCCAGCAAAAGAGAGCTGAGTGACAGGAAGAGAACCAGGAAAGAGAAGTGTCTGTCATGAATGTCTAGGGAGGAGACGGTATCTGGGTAAAGGGAGGTGATTAACCATGACAAATTACTGCCACGAAGTCAAGAAATAAAAGGACTGGGAAAAGAAATTCTATGGACCTATGACTTGGCATTTATATGTAAGGTTCCTCTAATTCTGTTTTCCCTTCCTCCATTCAGTTGTGCACATCAGCTGGGATTTGGCTAGAGATGACAACAAGAAGTGAAGAGAGAGACAGCTTTAGCAGAGAGGAACTATGCTTCAAGGTTCATTCAGACTATACATTTTCTAGAACTTCCGGCTCCAGACTGATTCTGCTTCTTGAAGGGTTTCTAGGCTTTAGGAGAGCAGAGAGTCATTTGGGAGCCATTTTGTTGTTTTATTATGTATAGGATTCTGGATATAATGCACTGTCTCTGCTTATTAATTAAGAATAAATTAAGAGTAATTAAGAATAAATGTATCAACTGTCCAAATATGAGTCTGTGATTCTGTGGAGATCCAAGTTCATTATGTCAAAGGCATGAATTAGGGCTCACTGAAATATAGCAAGATGAGAGAAGGTGAGATTTTTCCAATGGCTAAAGCACTCATTGATAAGTTCTAACTGGGTAGATCCACAAATCTACACACCCTTTGTCAATGAGTTCACTCTGTCCCTTACAGATTTACAGAACTGAGCAAATTAAAGGCCACTGACTCTGGGGAAGCCATCAATAGTACTTACAGAAGGTTTCTGCCCAGCTGAGGATGATCACAGGACAAGCCCTGATCCAGATAGTAGCCATTAATGCCACCTGGTGGTTAAAGCGGGGACTTCACCAAGGACTTTATTTGTGTGGATTTTTTTTTCCTTTTTAAAGTTGTTTAAGAAAAACCAAAAGATGTGTAATTCTATAGACTAACCTTAAATTTTGATTTTTGAGGAAAATTTTGTGATTTTTAAAACACTTTTTCTTCTATTTAGTTGTGTTTTTCATACTGGGAAACTCTTTATGAACTGAACCATTCCTAATTTTTCCTAATTTCCTAATATTGTTACATATATGCTGTATTTCATTGCACCTGACTTTCTACAGGAAGCCCCTTCCCAACCTCTCTTGACTTTAGTGCCTTCCCACTTTTGATTCTTTCCTATTTAACTTAAATGTAGCTTGTTCATAGGTTGTCTTGCCCAATGAAATTGTGAAATCTTCGAGGGCTGGAACTATCTTTTACTTTTCTTTATATCCCTGGTATTTAGTACAGTTCTTGCCACATAGTATAAACTTAATAAATGCTTATTGACTATTTATTAATAAGAGATTAGACCTGGAGTCAATCAATCAATAAACTTTTATTAAGCATCTACTGTGTGTCAGGCACTGTGCTAAGACCTGGGGATACAAAAGGAGTCAAAAGACACTCCCTGCCCTCAAGAGGCTTACAGTCTAATGAAGGAGCCAACATGCAAATAAATATAGACAAAAAGAGCTATATATAGCAGCAGATCTCAACCTGTGGATTATGTTCAATTTGTAACACTGAAAATATATCCTGCATATCAGATATTTGCATTACAATTCATAACAGTAGCAAAATTACAGTTATAAAGTAGCAACGAAAATAATTTTATGACTGGGGGGTCACCACAACATGAGGAACTGTACTAAAGGGTCACAGCATTAGAAAGGTTGAGAACCATTGATATACAGGATACATGAGGAATAACTAATGGAGAAAAAACACTAGAATTGAGAGGGGTTGAGAAGACTTACAGTAAAAGACAGATTTTACTTAGGATTTACAGGAAGCCAAGGAAGTTAGTAGTCAGAGAAGAGGAAGGAAAGCATACTAGGAATGACAAACAGCCAAAGAAAATGCTCTGACCTGAATTCAAATGTGACCTTGAATACTTATTAGCTCTGTGACTTTAGGTAAGTCACTTAACCTTTACCCGATTCAGTTTCCTTAGGGTTGGATATATACATCTGGGAGCCATTTGAATAATGTGCATAGCGAGCCCTATGGCAGCTAATGATATCACCAAAAAATGGTGGAGAGAAAAAAGAGAAGAGGACCTAGAAGAAAGTCTTGAGGCACAACCACACAATAAGGCACAGGATACTGAGGCATGAACCCAGGAGTGTCTTTTGCCTCTTTTTGTATCTCCAGTGCTAAGTAAGGATTCTAATAGCACTTATCTTCCAGGGTAGGATTGTGAGGATCAAGTAAGAAAATATTTGTAAAGTACATAGTACAATTCCTGGAGCATAGTAGGTGCTTAATAAATGCTTGTCCACCCCCCATCTTATGCTGTGTAAGATGTGTCAGTGATATCAGTGTGCCTAAACATTTTTATTACATGAAAGTATGGCACCTTGAATTTATGCTAGTAAGAGTAGAGGTGTGTGTGCATGTTTTCTAAGTAGGTGTCATATGTATACATATATATACACACATACATATATATGTATATATACATACATATATAATATACATACACATATAGATATAGATATTTATCTATATCTCTATCAATCATCTATCTATCTATCATCTATCTATCTATCTATCTATCTATCTATCTATCTATCTATCTATCTATCTA
>JAQQSW010019563.1:0-11022 GCA_028646575.1 Pseudocheirus occidentalis
TCCCCTGCCCCGCTCCCCTCCAGCACACACCCACTCCCACCCACCGAGGAACCCAGAAACGTGAACCAAAGCGACGCGTCGAGTTTTCCAAACGAGAATAGAACTCTATTGATAGCCAGCGACAGTGAGCGGGAACCCCGGACTCCTGGGATTGCCACCCCACCCCCTCCCGGATTCTGACTTGTCAGCCTGGGACAGGTTGGTCACCAGCCCCACAGCAGGCCAGGCGAGTGGATAGAAAGGCCCGCGGAATGAACGCCCATCCCCCTGGTGGGCTGCCTGCCTGCCTGCTGGAAAGGCCTTTTGTCTGATCTCCCCCCTTTCCCACGGGCTTGGAGGAGGGGGAGGAGACTGGAGGAAGAGGACTAGGAGGGATGGGGGATGGGACTTGGGGTTGCAACCTGCTGGGTCCGCCCTCCTGGTGGGAAGTGGAGGATGACTTGGAGGGCCCCCGGAGGAAGGCCTCCTGCCTTGAAACTCCAGCAGAATTCAGAAGTTGGGCGTCGTGGCCCCTCCCCCGAAAGCTAGTTGCACCTGTGGGTTCTTAGAGGTACCGAGGTCACGTCCCCTCCAGGCTGCCTGCCCAGAGAAGGGTCGTAGGGTGCGGCTGCGGCGACTGTATGGATTGATGGGCCAGCCCAGCCGGTACAGAGAAACCCTTTCATGGAACAGGGCAGGCCCCTGTTTGCTCTTCCTTTGCTCCTGCTCTGGGCTCTAGCAAGGTGGCTGGATGTCTATTTGGGGGGAGTTCCTGCTGCCGCATAGCAGACTTGGATCACTGGAAACCCTACAGGAGCCTGGCCAAGGGGGAACCACTGTAGAAAACGCCCGTTTCTCTTACAGGATGAGAACTGCCTTTCATCCCCTCTCCCCCCACCCCCCAGGTCCGGCATCTTCGCCGCGGTTTGGATCCTGCCCATGTGTAGGTCATTATCCCACAAACAAAGAAACCAGTAACAATTAAGAAACAGTGGACGGGTGGGGGTGGTCGATGGTCGGTTTATTGCCGGAAATCTAGTTAAGGGTATTCAAATGGCCAGACCTGTTATTCAGGCTGGATGGGAAGGGGCTGAGGGGGATCCCCTCAGTGTGCTGTGATGGGCAGAAGTACCTGAGTCCATCCTTGTGGGATTTCAAGGTCTCTTCACCGGCTGGTCTGCAAGCTAGCAGCCCCTGCCCAGCCCGTTGTTGGTTTTAGGATCTAACACCAGCTGAAGGCTGCATCGAGGATGATTTTTGCAAGGCTTGCCTCTTGTCATGTGAACTGGGTGATGGAGGGTTCTCTGATTATCTTTTCATTTAAAAAGGTGAGGAAAAGGCTTTGTTGTGCCCCTTTATAGCCTATAATTCTGCAAGTGAAGACCGTTTGGGGTTATTTAATGAGGTTCACTGTAGCCTGTCCAATGTAAGCAACTCCACAAAATCGTCTCATTATAATACTTGGTATAATGCGCCCTGTTCCCACCCACTGCCCAAGCCCATTTGTCTTGCAAAAGCCCACCTGACTGCATGAATTTCAAAGCACAATGACCCAGGTCCTTGCTTCTAAAATTGCTGTCTAAACTGGCCTGCTGCTAGAGCCATTACATTGGCCCACAACTGAACCCCAGTGTGGTAGATGAGATTCCCCAGAGTGCTGAAGGTGGGAGGAAACTTGGGGCATGATGTCATCCGTGGGCCACTAGGTGCCCGAGGAGGAGTGGGAGAACAGGCAAGCTGAAGGGGAAAGGGAAAAAAAAAAAAACACAAAGAGTTAAGTATTTTTAATAAGACTTTTTTTTTTTAAAGAAATAAATGGTTTATAATCAGGACAGGGAGTCTTGGTTACAGGATGCTGGTCATTTTACACAGAAGTGCAGTATTGTCCGAAGGGAGACTTCAGACTTGGGGATTTGAATTCCTCTTTGAAGCCATGTTTACTGGGGCCATTGTCCTCTGCCCTCCCTCCCCCTTTTGAAAATTTCATAAGGAGGGAGTCGTTTGGAAATCGGCAACTATCAGGTTTGAGCATGGGAATGTGTCTCTAAATAAATCCTAAGGCCAGGCCTCTTTATCCATTGTTTGCCACAAGCTCACTTCAGAACAAAGTCCAGATTGCAGTATTGGTTTTTTTGCTTCAAATGCAATTCTTCTAGCTTTTAGGGACAGACAACTCCTTTAAATTTGGGACAGGAATGGTGGCACCTTTTCCCCCCGCTGGTCTTCTTTTTTTGAAGCCCAGTAGAGACCAACCTGAAAGCAGGCAGGATGAAGAAAGCTATGGAATTCCCGTTTACACAGTCATAATTCACTTCCTTGTTCACTGAGTTCTGAATGGGCTGGTCCCATCATGTAAGGAAACTGTGTGTAGAGGTTTTGTTGTTCGTGTGTCTGTGGTTTTCTGTTTATAATTTTTCTTTCAGTTTCTTCACATGCCACAGTTTCTTATTAAGCACTTTGAGATTTGTTAGCTCCACACTTAGGAGAGAAATAATATATTTATTTTGTGACCCTGCAGAAGCCAAATATGGTGTGATGTTCACTGGAGTTAGGTTTTAAGACAAATCTTCAGACTCGGTCTTGCCTTGCTTTCCAGAAACTCCGAGCAGGATTTTTGGTCTTTGTCGAGACTGATTGAGGGCCTGAAGGCAGTCAGAATGTCTAGTTCTGAAACACTGTCCGTGATTAACATGTGGCCCAGAATTTCTGTTGTTTTCCGTCGTGTTTTGACCACCCTCCTCACAGTCCCTTTAACCCCCAGCACGGTGTCACCTTCCCCTTGGGATTGGAGGAGACTCTTCCTTGCTAGAGGCCCTTCCAGATTTGGGGTTGCTTCACGACGTCAATCCCAGACAGTATGAAGGTGGGGGTTGACTTTGGAGGACTGCCTCTCCAATGAGGCTTCCCAGTGGTTACCAGGAGACAAGCAGGGAAGCTGCTTTGGTGGTAGACCTCGTCCACTCATAGTTATTTTTTTTTTGTCTGTTTAAATGTTAGAATCCAAGAAAAACGCCTTGCTGCCTCTTCATTTTTCATTCCCCCACCCCCTAACCCAGTCCTCTCTGTTCTAATTGTCCTTTTGGGTTCTTTTTCTTCTTCTTTTTTTATGATGCAAACATGATGCTGTGAACGGAAATAAATTATTTATACAATCAAGGTTGGTACGGTGGTCCTTTTCCTGATTTCTCCCACTGTTTCTCCTGCCTCCCTTCATTTTTCAATCTGTGGGGCTGGACTCAGTCTGGAAATCTGTTCCCTGATCCTAGGTTAACTGTTAACTCCGGGTGGGCTGAACCACTGCTTTTTTTTTTCCTTAAAAGATCTTTGAAAGAAATCTCTATTGTCACTGCCCTGCCAATCCTGAACTGGTGGCCCTGAAGAAGTCCTCAGCTGTT
The DNA here is from genome assembly GCA_028646575.1 of Pseudocheirus occidentalis. NCBI lineage: Eukaryota > Metazoa > Chordata > Mammalia > Diprotodontia > Pseudocheiridae > Pseudocheirus > Pseudocheirus occidentalis. Next base: position 3,375 of record JAQQSW010019563.1, read on the forward strand.
GGAGTAATTGGAGGAGTCTAATGGAGATTAGCCTCTTGGGGTCTGCTCCTCTCCTGGGGGCTTCAAATGCCCTTTAAAAATTCCTTTGAGGGAATGATTTCCATCTGGAAGGGACCGTTGAGGCTAGACTGTCCCCTCTTAGCAGCACAGATGAAAAGCTAGGAAGAGACCTTCAACATTGGCTCCTGCAATCCCCTCATTTGGTAAGAAATTTGACAGGACATAGAGACAGAGAGTTGTGATTCATCTTTATTTTGGAGATGAGGAGGGTGGGAGAGAATGAGATTTCCCTAAGACCACAGTATTTTGTTCCATTGTGTCCAACTCTCCTTGACCCCATTTATGGGGGAGGGAGGGTTGGGGGGGATTCTTGATAAAGATCCCAGTTGCCTTTGCTATGTCTTTTTCCAGTTCATTTGACAGATGAGGAATCCATCGCAAACAGGTACCTTGTCAGGTGTCACACAGCTAGGAAGTGTCGAAGGCAAATTTGAACTCATCAACGTGAATCGTACCCACCCAGTTAGTAGATGGCAAAACTGAGACTGGTCCCATATGCTTTCCACTGCCCCATGTTGCCTGGACCTCTGCTTCCTCTAAAGCAAATTCAGTGACTGAGATTGGGATCCTTGGGGGAAGTCTATCAGGTTGTGCAAATAATTTATTGTTGTGTTTTTTGGTCCAGACACACATTTACTGGTAACTTGTATAAGACCAAGGAGACGGCACTTCAAGACCAAGACTTGGATCTGCCATTTTATGATCTCCATGGCTTTAGACAAGGCATTTCCTATAATCTGTCCCTCAGTTTCCTCATGTGTAAAACGAAGAACTTGGGTTAGATCATGTCTAAGGGCACTTCTGACATTAAATGTCTAATCCTATGCTGTGGGGAGCTCAGTCTTAGAGAACTCCCAGAGGCCTTGAATGGGGAACTGACTTGTTCAGGGTCACACAGTCACACTGTGTATATGTCTGCATTTTTTAATGAGATAACAAAAGGATAGCATTTCCTTCACTCTGATGTTAGAGATGATTTCAAAATCAGATATGTCCAAAAAGAGAACAAACTGGGCACACAACTGGAGAATTGAGGGCTCTCTTGAAGGGGACTCATACATCCAGAGTAATCATTAAGTCTGGATCAAGCACCTACCATACACCAGGCTCTGGACACCGGAAATACAAAGCCAAGCTTAAAATAGTTCTGGTCTCTCAAGAGGCGCACATTCTTCTATGCGTGTGTGCACCTGACTGTGGGAGAAGCAGAGTCATGTGTAAGAGGCTGGGAAAGGGGGGCAGGGGCTCCCCAGGGCAGGCTGCCAAAGCCACCACACTTGTTCCCATTTGATCCAAGAGCTCAGAGGGAGATGTGAGTTTATCGATGTATGTGTGTGTGGAGGGGGAGGAGTTAATATAGGCAGACCCACAGTTACAGAAAACTACTGGAAGCTGAGTGGAAGAAGGGTCGGAGAAGGAAGGTACCTGAAAAAGGGCGCCCCGGGAAACCTCTTAGACTAGAAGGGCAGCTGTGGGAGGGAGAGAAAGGGATCTAGAGGAAGGAGGGATTAGGGGCAACAAGGACAAGACCTGGAGCCTGGTTGAGTCTGTGGGCGAGAGCGGAGAGTCAAGCATGGCCCCTAGGCTGTGACCCTATGTGACTGAAAGTGGGGGGGGGGAACTCTTGTCAGTCATACAATAGATGGGTTTGGGGGAAAGTGAATTTGTTTTGTTTTGTTTATACTGAGTTTGAGATGCCTACTGGACATACAATTATAAACATGTGCTACGTGGTCAGTCATGGGGTACTGGAGCTCAGGAGAAACTGGGCTGGGCATATAATTCTGGGGGAGAGGAGAGACAGAGACAGAGACAGAGACAGAGACAAAGAGAGACAGAGAGACAGAGAGAGAGAAGGAGAGGGAGAGACAGGGAGATAGAGACAGAGTCAGAGAGACAGACATAGAGAAAGGAAGAGAAAGAGAGAGAGAGACAGACAGACACAGAGACTGATTACTTTCTATCCCACATTTTATTAAGACTGAGTGGGCACCAGCCACCCCTTTCAGGCCATGGCTGTAATTCCGCTTGCTTGTTGGAAGCCTGGGGCCCTTCCCATGCCAGGGCTCAAGCGCTGAGGGCTGGCAGAGCCTCCTTCTTTCCTTAATCTGGCGCGTTGTTATCTTTGTTTTCCTCTGAAGCTGGTTGTAAAGCCTGATGACCTCACTGGGGTCTAGGCTGTAATATCTTTCTGAAGTCATTTCCGAGCTGTATAAGCTATTGGAAAGTGGATCAGAATTGATGGTGAAGCCATCCAAGGAAAACACTAGGGGTCTGGAAGTTAGAGAGAACCTTTGGACACTCCAAGAATCTGAGGGTGCTAAGACACCTCTCCCAACGGACAGCCCTTGTAAGTAGGAGACCACGGAGCCGAGGGCCTGCCCTGGGTCCCCTGGAACATTCTAGAAGGAGGATGGACCTTCTTGCTGGTTCCCACTGGCTGTTTCCACCATCAAGAAGCTCAAATGGCTCCAACGTAAATTATTTGGTGGTTTTTTAGAAATTCAGAATTTTAGACATTTAGAAATTCAAATCAATCCCACAAACATGGCTCCTTTGTGCCAGGAACTGTGCTGTGTCTGGGGATGTAAAGAAAAAGATGAACTAGTCCCTGTCCTCAAGGAGCTTATATTCTACTGGGTAGATGAAATGGAAAGAACTGAGGCTAAGGAACTCCCAGAGGAGGAAAGTCCTTCTGCTGATGCAGGTTAGCACCTTCTATGGAGTTTTTCACTGGAGAGGGCTGCCCAGAGCACTGAGAACCAATGTGAGTTCCCTGGGCTCACCCAGCCAGTATGTATGAGAGGCAGGACTTGAAACCATGTATTCTTGATTCTGAAACCAACTCTCTATCCACCCTTCCAAGTTACCTCCTATATAAAGATAAGTAAATATAAATCTTGGGGCAGCTGGCTGACTCAGGGAATAGAAAGTTGGTCTAGAATCAGAAAGATCTGAGTTTAAATCTAGCCCCAGAAACTTACTAACTGTGTGACCCTGGGTAAGTCACTTCACACTTTGCCTCAGTTTCCTCATCTGTAAAATGAGCTGGAGAAGGAAATGGAAAACTGCTCCAGTGTCTTTGCCAGGAAAACCCCAAACAGGGTCATGAAGAGTCAGATATGACTGAACCACAAATATAAATTATACATAAATGGAAGGTCATTTTGGGGTGGGGAGAGAGTTAATCACAGCGAGGACCACAGAGGATTTCACTAGGAGATGGGGCTTGAACTCTGCTTTGAGGGGAGGTAGGAATCCTAGGAAATGAAGCTGAGGAGGAGGAGGAATGTTGCAGACCTAGAAATCCTCCTGTGCAAAGACTTATAATGTTCTGTGATAAACCATGGGGACCGATTCTGTAATTACATGTATTCAGAGTTAGAAGGGACCTTCTAGGCCATACACCATCTCTTCCATACTCCTCACATAACAGATGATGAAACTGAGTCCCAGGGATATTAAGAGACTTGACCAAGGTCACGCAAGTAGGAGGAAGTCACTGAGCTAAGCTTCAAACCCAGTCCCAGCCTGCAACATCTTTTCTGTTCACTGAGTTTGGTGTCTTAGAGTAACCTTTTCCCTAAAATGAAAGAATTATTCCCCCACCCCAACTTTCTTGCCAGAGGGTTGAGCTGAATTAGAGCTTTTTGTTTACATCTTTTTCTTTCGGTTTGTGCCTATGGTTTGAATGGCATAAAGAATTTCCTACGAGGAAAGTCCCTTGACCCACACAGGGTAGAGCCCGTTCTGCAACTTGTCTCAGAAAGCAAGCGACCTTGGGCACCAAGATTCTCAGTGACCTGCTTCTGTTCTGCCATGAGGCCAGATCTCCATCTCCAGAAAGGCCAGATGGTGGTTAGGAGGGCTGCGAGTCAGAGCTATACAGAATGGGAGAAGGGTGACTCGGCAGCAGGATCAGGGAGCCTGGAGATTTAGGGGAAGCCCCCAACAATGTCAGTCAAGGTTACGGCTCACACTCAGCATCTGCAGCAGCTGCACATTTAGGGGTGTCAAACCCAGAATGAAGGCTGTGAGAATCCTACTGTCCAGTGTCCTGGCCACCATGTCTCTGTGGGCCTCAGAAGCTTAGAAGGGAAGGATGCTTCTTCTATGAACAACGTGGGAGGGGGGAATCAGGGCAGTGAAGGAACAGGTTAGGTTTAGCCTGAAAGAGAGGTGACCAAGGGGGTAGGGAAGACATGCTCACTGTCCTTGGCCATTTGAAGGGCTGTGTGTGTCTGAAAGGAGACTTATTCTGTTTAACCCCAGCACAGGGAACTTGGAATAGTTGACAGAAGTTACTGGGAAACATTTCACCTCACAATAAGGGGAAACTTCCTATCCATTGAAAGTGACATCAGCCGGGCTGGAAGGGGCTGTGCTCCTTCTCACTGGCAGTGTCCAAACAGAGGATGGATGACCGCTTGTCCTTCTCTCTACAGAGGGGCTCAGGCCTAGGCTGAATAAAAGGCCCTCCATGGCCCTCCCAGCTTCGTGTTGGTATCTGTGAAGGCTCATCTGGGGAAGCTTGCCAGGATGACCAGCAGGCCCCAGAAAAGCTTCGAGCTGGGGAACCCTCTGCCTCTGGCAGCTGGCTCTTATTCTCTGTCATCGTCAGGACACAAATCTGATTCCCTCAGGCCCTCTCTGTCTTTGTCATTGGGACCCACTTATTTGTTATCAACAATAAACTCAAAGCCATGTTATTAATGCATCTGCTTGGCTTTCCCAGGAAAGCCACAGACCCACCCTTCACATCCAAGGCCGCCCTTGTCCTGGCTGTGCTGCAGCGGGGGAAAACATACCCACAAAACCCCAGGGAATCTCATCTAATATGAGGCTGCTGGAAATGTTTGAGCAAGAGGGAAAGAGCCCACTGTCCAGACAGGAGCAGAAGCAGGAAGTCAAAGGTCTGGCCTTCCCATTTGTCTGCAACAGCCATGGTCAAAAGCAGCTCACAGACTGGAGGGAGTGAGCCAGTGAGGGAATGGCTAAGTAGGCCAGGTCATTATCTGTTGGAAAGAGATGGGATGAAAACCAGGACCACACAGGGTAAGTTAGTATGAAATGCATTCATCAGTGGTCAAAGGAGCAGGGTGGGACAGTGGCTAGAGAGTCAACAAGGACAACCTGGGTTCCAACCCTGCCTCCGACACAAATAGGACTGTGTGACTCTGGACAAGTGACCTGACCTTTCCATGCTGTGATTGTTCACCATCCATCTCACATCTAAAAGGGAGCCACCAAACCTCTGCCCCAGGGCTTTGGACCTTCTCTCTGGTGTCCCCCAGGCCTAGGACCCTCTCCTTCCTCTGCTATGTTCTCTGAGCTCCCCAGCTGCCTGTAAGGTCCCCCTCCTACAGGAAGGCTTCCTGGTGATGATCGTCCTTTCATTGTCTCCTGCTTATCCTGTCTGTAGGTAGCACTCTCTCCGTCGGAACTCTCCCCCATTACGCTCTAAGCTCCATGAGGGCAGGGGTTGCTCTTGGCCTCTTTTTGTGTCCGCCATGCTTAGTGCTTAGCACAGAGCCCAGCATACAGTAGATGCTTAATGAATGCAGAACGATCGACAAAATTCTCTGTGAGCAGCGCATGGACTTAGAAAATCCACATCATCTGTGCTTGATACCTGTTTTTATTCATTTTGGTCCATATTCCCCAGCAGAGGGTGGGCCCAGGGCTCCACACTTCTGCTCCAGGCGGCTTTCTTCAGACTCTGAATGACAGGGAAGGCTCCCATCGGCCTCCCCCAGAGCCTGCCCTTTGCCCGGCTCTGCAGCAGTACTCTGTGGGTTGGGCTCTTCGGACCTTTCAGCCCTGTCTGACTCTTCATGCCCGCGTTTGGGGTTTTCTTGGCAGAGACACTGGAGCCTTGTGCCACTGGCCTCTCATTTGACAGATGAAGAAACTGAGGCAAACAGGGTGAAGTGACTTTCCTAGGGTCACACAGCTAGTGAGTGTCTTCTGAGGACAGATTTGAATTCAGGTCTTGTGGACTCCAGGCCCAAGGTTCTCACCCCTAGATAACCACCCAAGTGCCCATTCTGTGGGCACAACAGCAGAAATCAAAGAGTTCCTGACTTCCAGAAACTTTCATTCTACAAAGAGAGAGAAAAAATATACACACACACATGCACATAAACATACACGCACACACATATATACACATACAGGTACACACACATGCACATACATATACATATGTACATATGCATAGGTGTACACATATACATATGCACATACACATATATACATATGCACGCACATATATGCATATAAACATACAACTACACACATATGCCTAGCCAAGAGAAGGGCTGTGACTCACCTGAACTCACATAATTAGTAAGCATTACAGAAGTAGGACTGGAACCCAGGACCTTTGCCTCCAGAGTCGGCCCCTTCTCCATGGTTCTGTCTGAACTAGACTTGGAAGAGCCTGTCCTTCTTGGACAACGTCGTTTTGCAGAGAGGGAAGCTGAGGCCCTTGCAGGTCCTGCCCCACTAGGATTTTAGGCTTATGTGACTGCTTGATGTCATACCCTTGACAAGTGACCAGATTAGGAGTCTGGGTCCTTGGCCTCTAAAGAGCCTGTTATTCCCCATCCGCAGGTGAACCATCTAGCAGGAGAAGCCCCAATTTATCAGTGGTTACTGGACAAAGCAAAGCCTTCCCCCACACCTTTGTCCTCCCCCCTCCCCTTTAGCCTCCAGGTGCACCCCTATCAGCACCGGCTACTTCAGCCTTAATAACTACTGGTGTCTACACACATCTGAGCCCCATTGAGGAGTCTAGTTAATAAATGACCTTGATTCTTCCAAGAGTTCTTTTCCTCTTTATGAGGCCTCCCTTGACCCAGCAGATCCCAATCCCTCTTTGGCTTTGTATGCAGTCTTCAAAAGTTGCCCTGCTTGGAAAATCCATGCTGGGATCCTGGTCACCAGCCCGGATGAGCAGAGCTGGCCTGGTCCTCAGAGAAGAGAGGTTCATTGTGGAGTCCCCAATAGGAGCCTTTCCCTGGGAAGCCCTGCTGGGGCTGGGGTCCCCAACACCCACCACAGGGACTTTGACCAGGCAGCAGCACTGATTTTACTTAAATTCAACTTCACACTGGCTGGCCCCTCAACATATTCCCCCCCCACACACACACAAAGTCTTTTTTTTTATTTACATTAAATCAGAGGGAACCTTTGTAGACTGGCTCTACCCAGATTGTGGCCCTAGAGGGTGGGGCTGGCAAACCAAGCTTTAGTTTCATTTCAATCATTAAAGGTGTGAGAAGACGCCAAGTCGGAGCTTTCAGAGTCAGCAACTTGATGGGGTTTTCTTTCTTTTCTGAGAATGGAAGGTAAACAGGCTCACCCACCCATTTGGTCCCAAATAAGGTCAGAAGAGGCCAGAGCCCTAGAATTTAAAGCTGCTATCAGCATTTCAGCCATGGAGCATTTCAGCTCTCCAAGGTCACCTGTAACCTCCTGATTGTCTAATCCCATGGCCTTTGTTCAGTCCTTATACACCTTGAAATCTAGACCCTATTGCCCCTCCCCCCTTCCGAGTCTCCCTTCTCTGATGTCCTCCCCCCCC
>JAQQSW010019564.1:0-11022 GCA_028646575.1 Pseudocheirus occidentalis
ACTTAATTGGGAAGAGATGATCCTTGAAAAGATGAAATTTCGCAGAGGGAGAGAACTTGAATGAGAGGAGACAGGGAGAGACAAAATGGGGTTAATCATCCCATAAAAAAGAGGCAAGGGATAACGGTTACAACTTTACTTTCATTCACTCTCATTGAATTTGGCTTAGGGAAGGAAAGACATAAACTCTAAATTGAGTATCTTGCCACATAGGAGAATAGGGGGGAGGGGGATGAGAGGGGCGGTGATGGAAGGAAGGGCGGGGTTGGGGAAGGTGTGCGGGAAGCATTCATCTCAGTAAAGGGACAGGGACAGGGTAGAAAACAAAACAAGGGGGGGTGCAGGATAGGAATTAAGGACATACAATTAGCCTCTCACAATTTGCCCACCATGGAGATGTCCTGTGTACACAGGTACAGCCTGTATTGAGTTGCTGCTCCTCCCAGTGGGAGTGGGTGACAGGGGAGGAACTGCAAGAATCCAGTATTTAAAGCTATACAATCAAATGCAACTGGGAAATAATACATACAGGGGGCAGGGAGCTCCTGCCTGTCCTGCTAGAAAGCTAGAGGGGTGTTGGAGGAGGACATAAAAGGGAACAGATCGTGGGAGGGGTCTTACAGTGAGATCAATGTTCTGGGTTGGGGGGTAGGGGCAAAAAAGGGAAGAAAATTTGTAACTCAAAATCTTGTGGAAATGAATGATGTAACCAAGAAAATAAATTAAAATTAAGAAAAAAAGAGGTAAACACACGGGAGCGTTGGTAGCTTCTGCTGAGTAAACCACCCTGTCTTCTCATGGCTAGAAGGCTGCTATTCGTAGAGTAAGTAGTGTGGAAAAACCAGGGGAATGCATTCCTATCCTGCTGCAGCCAGAACAGTCTAGGCCTAGCTACCAGTTGAGGAAAATAAAGAGAGGGTGAGAAAAAGCTTGCAGCTGATTAAAGGAAAGAGACAGAGAGAGAGGGATGTATTTCATAGTCTGTTTATTGCAGAGCTATTCCAGACAGAGCCAAAGATACAAGAAAATCATAGAGCTTTTATTCCTTATGTGACTTGGGTCTTGCCTTTTCCCCAACCTCAGCCCAAGGCTAATCAGTCATCAAGATCTTTGGAGTCTTAATCAGGACTTGAAAATTAACTTTCAGTACATTCTTTAGATATTCACAAAACTAATGAGAGCATCCACCCAACAAGATTATACTATCCTTGCATATCTGCCTAATGACCTTGTAGAACGGGGGAGCTAGTGTGCCAGGACCCCAGAAAGTCTTGGCCCCCAACACTATCCAAGCCAAATCAATGATTCAACAAGGATTTATTAAGCACCTTCCATGGCCCAGGCACAGTTCCTAGGCTGTGGGAGTATAAATATAATGAAGGAAACAATACTTAATCACAAAATTCAATACATAGTACTTAAGTGCCTTAGGGAGTTGATATGTCTGACTTCTATCTCTAAGAAGTCATTACAACAAGTATGCTGTTGGTCTGGAGCAGAGGCTTCCATGGCAAGTGGGAATGGCTCGGTGCAGCCCATCCCTACAAGCTAGCACTGATGAGGATGGAAATGGTACCCTAAGGATTAAAAATAATAAGGGTCACCTTTCCAATATTTTGTGAAGCCTTGTAGCTTATTCTTCAATGTGAAGATGCCCTAAAGTCTTTCCCCCTTATCTTGAACTTGTACCAAAAGAGTTGCTTTTGTCTCCCTTGATCTGTATTCCCCAGGTCCTTAATTTTTAACCTGTATCCTCTGGCCCTGTCCTTAAATCCTTAAAACATAAAGAATTCCCTTTGTCTCCTTCATCTTATATTACAAAATCCATTTTTGTCCTTTCTTTAATCTTTAACCTTTAATAAAACCTCTTAAAACTACATCATCATTTTAAAACCTTTATATAAGCATAACACCCCCAAATATCAGGGTCTCAATTTAGTTTTCTTGCTAGAATACCCATGCTGCTTCATGTAATAAAGCTCCCAATGGCTACAGAGAAGGTCTAAGTGAATTCTTTCACACTCTGAACCAGTCTTCCAAAACTCTGCCCTCAACATCACAAGGCAGAGCCCATGGACTCCTCTAGCAATGGAAAAATCTTGCCTGTTGTCTGGCTTGGTGTATTCATTCCAAGAGCCTAGTTGGGAGTAGAGCCAATTGATGAACTATTAATTTTCCAAGAAACTCAATACTTTGACGCTGGATGGATGCTTACCTAGGAAACTGTGCATCTTGTCTATAAGGCTTATAGATGTTGTGGGAAAAACAGACAACTTCTTATAATGGGTGATTTGACTGACACAGAAAATGTCCAAATATCCACTTGTAATCTTCACTCATTCATAGTCATGAAGTAGGGGAAAGGCCTCTGGTTTGGGATTTAGAGAAAGCAGGCCTGGCTCCCTCCCCAGTTCTTCACTTGTTTCTCCTTTCCTTCTATGTTTGGGCTTAATCAGCATCTGCCACTCTTTGCAAGATGGGAACAATGTGGGAGGTAACCTGGGCAGAATTTCTACAAATTTGTGGGTTACTAGACCAGTACTGACCCCAAGATGAAGGAACCCCATTTTTAGTACCACTTTTTCCCTCATTTCTTCTTCTTTTGTTTTGCTTTTTGGAGGGGCAATTGGGGTTAAGTGACTTGCCCAAGGTCACATGACTAGGAAGTGTTAAATGTCAGAGGCTGGCTTTGAACTCAGGTCCTCCTGACTCCAGGGCCAGTGCTCTATTCACTGTGCCACCTACCTGCCCCCCTCATTTCTTCTAAAATAACTGGATACAATCCATGTCTGTTGCTTATTGAAAGGAGGGGGGAGGTCAGGGATAAGGAATGTTGGCAAAGCCTCTGCAGCAGGAATGGTTCACAACATTGGTCTCAGGAAGGAATCCAGAGGTCAATTTGTCCCTCTCTCCTGGGAATGTGGAGGCAGATGGGGGAGGGGTGCTGGAGGAGTCCATTAAGCATTACTGTGCTCCTCCTGAGACAATTCTTCTGGATTTTGCCTTGTCTGGATTTCCTTTTTTCATTCCAGAGGAGGATAGCACTGGCAAAGTTTCTAGAACAGGAAAAGCTTTCAATATGGGCTCTAGGCAGGAGCCCCTCCCTTCAGACTCTGAGTCACTGCAGAGGAAGTATTCAGTGTCTATGAAGGCAGCATCACCTGATTGTAATCACCAGTTGCCATGAGACTGGTCTGTTTCCAAGTAAACCCCAGATCCTGAGTCTGGCTCTCATGCTAAGTAGATCCTCATGATGGTGCTGTTTTTACAACTCAGACCAAAGGAGAGGTGGGTGGCTACTTTACTTTCTTTTGAACAGTCACACAATGACTGTTCACACACAGACACACAATTAAATTCCTAGGGACTGAAAAGAGCAGAAGGTATGTACCTGTTTACATATACACAGGTGTTTATACAGAGAAATTGGCAGAGCCCTTCAGAGATTCATAGAGAAGCCCACAGTAGCCCAGGATGGATAAGAAGCCATGTAAGGTAGCTGTGGCTACAAGACCTGAGGCAGAAAAAAGAATAAGTTTTTCATTCACCATGCCATTAAAATACAATTACCACCCCCTCCCTAAATGGCCAGAGGTCTATCTTTTGTCCAAATATGTGACTGAACGATTCAGTTTCCCAAGTTTGTCTCAAAAAGTTAAGACATTTTATATACAACACCAAAGGTGCTATATAGATTACAAAGCATTTTTGCATGCCTCATTTGAACTTTAAAGGACCCTGTACAGTAAGGAGGCATTAGGATGCCCATCACTCAGAAGAAAAATGGAGGCTTAAAGAGGGGAAATGACCTGCTTATAATGGGGGTAGGGTTGGGGGTGGGATGGAGGACTCACAACTGCACTCACTCTCCTGATCTCCAGAGACCACTGTGGCAGACTTCATGCACTCAGGTTGGGGATCCCATCTCCCTTTGCCTTCTTCCCAACCCCCTGAGCTGAAAGGCTCTCTTATTAAGTAAGCACATATTCACAGAGTCAGCTCCAGATCAGCCAGCTCCATATATAGCCAGCTATAGATGAGCCTGTGCTTGCCTGATATCCAGGCACCCAACTAGGCCACTGCTCTGCAATAGGCCCTGAAAAGAGATCAGACCAAGTCAAGGACTCTATACTATAAACAATTTTGCCACCTCTCCCCCCCCAGCAACATCCCCACCCTATCACCTGAAAAAGGCCTTAATGCTGGGCTATGTCAGGAGAAAAACAGTTTGGACCACCCTGAGCTTAACCTACCATAATGCTTTGTGTGTGCTGGCATAACAGACATGCATTGTTTTGCTGTCTGAGCAAACCCAAAATGCCCCTTCCTGTGTCAGCAACTACTAGGCCAGATAAAGCAAACCAGGAGCTACCAAGGACAAGGCACTTTGACCCTGATGCTATCTTGAATAATGGGACTTTTCTTATATTTTATCATGTTAAGGGTAAAAGAAACACAGACATCCTGGATCTATAATTTCAAGTGACACCTTGACATGCTCTTATCTTATTGTGTTCACAACCTATTCCATTAAGAAATTACTTTCTCACATTACGGTTAAACACATATGGAGAGGGGATGGCTAGGTGGTGCAGTGAATAGAGCACCGGCCTTGGATTCAGGAGGACCTGAGTTCAAATCCGACCTCAGACACTTAACACAAAAACTAGCCGTGTGACCTTGGGCAAGTCACTTAACCCCAACTGCCCTCCAAAAAGCAAAAAAAAAATCACATATGAAGATTATAATTTTGGATTGACACAGGCATCCTGAGTTGGGATTGCTCTAAATTGAAAGAGGGTCTCCTTCAGCTTGTTTACCTCTCAGTTAAGAATTATTTTCTGACTCCATCATGTGTGATTCTCTGGCTTAATGAGAATAAATAAGCAAGTTATAGCACATGTGCAACCTGATTCTGTTTGTTCCTCTTTTAAATCTTTCATAAGGTGAAGTCTCTTCTGTTTATTCGTGAACAGACCTTTGGTAAAAGGGAGAAACTGATTTGTTTTCTTTCTTTGGATCAAAACTTTGGAAAATGATTAACATTACTCAACATACTGACATACTGCTTTGCCACTTACATATCACCTATATGAAATCATATTGAAAAACACCTGAGCCCCCTTTCCCCAGGATGCTGTATTCACTGCTGAGAAAGGGTATCAGAGCATTTGAAATGGAGGAATTTTTTTTAATATCAATTCTATCATTACAGCAAATAATCTTTTCTGAAATGTAATTAAGTCAGGTGGACTAAATGATGCTGCCTGATCATTAGGGAGAAATATACTGTTGAGGGTTCATGACCCACACCCCACCCTACCCCTATATCAGGATTACCTCTAAACCCTGAGGAGAGATGTAGCAGGTAACATCTGGGGACTTGACCTACCAGTATGAGTGAGGATTGAGGTTTCCAAGCCTATACTGAAAATGGATTATGTCTGCTGATTCTCACAAATTCCCTAGACGTGTTATTCCTATTTTATACATGAAGAAACAGGTTCTTAGAGGTTAGGGGACTTATGGCAACAAATCTATTAAGTGGCAGAGAAAGAAGTTCAAAGTCATGTTCTTTCTGACTCCAAGTACACACCCATACCAATATACAGTATATCATTTGTCTGGTTTCATTTTCCAGTTTGTTATTTTTTTCTTTCTATACCAGTTTTTCCTGCTATTCCCCTAGCCATTAGACTGTAATTTGGAATGGAGAAAAATGGTAATCAAACTAACCCACACTCTGACTACAACTGAACCTGCACATCATTACTCTGCATCTTTACTCTCCCACCTCTGCACAAAGGTGAAGGAAAATTTTTCTCTCAAAGAAAAATTAGATATTATTACAATTCCAAGATACATTGTGGATACCACCTGTAACTATGTAACCACATAAACATCTCCTAGTTGCTTTAGGAGTTACTGTGCCCTTGAGGAACATCCTTCAGGGTGCACTTAAGTAGGCTGGACAGAGGATCCTGGAATTAAAAATTCAAAGGAATTCACAGGCCATTTAGTCCAATCTATTTATTCTACAGCTGAGCAAACTGAGACACAAGGAAGAATACTCACTGACCCAAGGGCACATAAGTACAAAGCACAAGAAGCAGAATTGGAACCCAGGTTTAGAAACACCATGATCACCAGTTTTGTTGTTGTTTGGTTGGTTTTGGGGGATTTTTTATTGGAGGGGGGAAGGCAGGGCAGTTGGGGTTAAGTGACTTGCCCAAGGTCACATAATAAGTGTTAAGTGTCCAATGCCAGATTTGAACTCAGGTCCTCCTGATTCCAGGGCTGGTGATCTATTCACTGTGCCACCTAGCTGCCCCAAGTACGAGTCTTCTTTACAGTGAACAACTGAGTCTGTAACAGGAGCCGTAGGTTCTACTCATTGTTTTCCAGGGCACAGTAATACTTGATTTTTGTCTGTATCAACAGTAAGAAAAGGTAAAAGAACAGTACATTCCATGAAAACAATCAGGCTAACAACAAAGCAAACATAAGACTGGTTTTATTTCACCAGTTGAAAAACATGTCATAGAGGAGTGGGGCTTGACCTCATCACCTGGCATATTATAGTCATTTAATAAATGTCTATAGGGTTGATTCAGCCCATAAAGAGTGAAGACAAATCACCATCCCTCTCCAGTGTTCTCCACCTCCCCAAGGACCATGTAGAGGTAGAAGACTTCCAAAGACAAAATAGGGGGGAGAAGGTATCACAGACTTGGGGCTGGGGGGTGTACTGATTGGCTAGGAAGAACAGGTTTTCATACTACCAGAGCAGTACATTTGCAGTCCTAAAATTAATTAAGTCAACTGGCTTAAATATTTCAATTGCTAATAATGGAAGGACAGCGTGAGGGGATCATGAGCCACCACTGCCTCCTCACAAAGCCTCAGGGCAACCTTTAAAAAAATAAATTGGTTTATTTACTTTTAGTTTACAATTTTAGTTCCACAGTCCCATGAGTTTCAAATTTTCTCTCCCTCCCTCTCCATCACCCCCCCTCATCATGGCAGCATGCACTTGAATATAAAATCTACAAATATCTTCACATTCATCATTAGTCAGATTGTAAAGAAGGATTATAACTGATGGAAGGTTCAGTGGGAAAGAGGAAACAAAACAAGAAAAAGACACAGCAAGTAGTTTGTTTCAATCTGCATTCAGACTCCACAGCTCTTTCTCTGGATGTGGATATCTCTTTGAATCATGAGTCTTTTGGAGTTGTCTTATAACCTTACATTGCTGAGAGGAACTTAGTCAACTGAAGTTAGTCATCACCCATAGGTTGTATCTGTGATTGTGTACAAATTTATCCTGGTTCTGCTCTTCTCACACAGTATCAGTTTATAGAAGTCTTGGCAGGTTATTATGAAGTCCATCAGGTCCTCATTTCTTACAGAACAGTAGTATACCATCATATTAATATACCACAATTTGTTCAGCCACTCCCCCATTGATGGGCATCCCCTTGTTTTCCACTTTTTTGCCACCACAAAAAGAACCGTTATAAATATTTTTGTATGTGTGGGTCCTCTTCCTACTTCTCTGATCTCTTTGGGATATAACCCTAGAAGTGGTATTGCTGGGTCAAAGGGTATGGAACTATTTATAGCCCTTTGGGCATAGTTCCAGATTGCTCTTCAGAATGGCTGGATCAGTTCACAGCTCCACCAACAATGCATTAGTGTTCCATTTTTTTTCACATCCTCTCCAGCATTTATCATTTTCCTCTTTTGTCATCTTAGCCGATCTGGCCGGTGAGATGTGGTACCTCGCAGTTGTTTTGATTTGCATTTCTCGAATTACTAGTGATTTGGAACATTTTTTCATATGCTTATAGATATCTTTAATTTGACTCAACTCCCTGTATATTTTCGAAATGAGGCCTTTACAAGAGACACTGGTTGTAAAAATTCTTTCCCAATTTTCCACTTCCTTTTTAATCTTGGTAACATTGGCTTTATTTGTACAGAAGCTTTTCAATTTAATATAATCAAAATTATCCATTTTGCATTTTATAATGCTCTCTAACTCTTCTTTGGTCATGAAGTCTTCCCCTCTCCATAGATCAGAAAGTTAAACTATCCTTTGCTCTCCCAAATTGCTTACAGTATCAGCTTTTATAGCTAGATCATGCACCCATTTCAACTTTATTTTGGTGTACGGTGTTAGATATTGATCTATGTCCAATTTCTGACATACTATGTTCCAGTTCTCCCAGAAGTTTTTGTCAAACAGTGTGTTCTTATCCCCAGAATTTGGGTCTTTGAGTTTATCAAAAAGTGGATTACTGTAGGCATTGGCTGCTGTGTACCCAACCTATTCCACTGATCCACTACCCTGTTCCTCAGCCAGTACCAAGTAGTTCTGATGACTGCTGCTTTATAATGCAGATTAATATCTGGTATGGTTAGGCCACCTTCCCTAACATTTCCTTTCGTTAATTGCCTTGATATTCTGGACCTGTTGTTCTTCCAAATGAATTTTGCTACTCTTTTTTTCTAGCTCTATGAAGTAATTTTTTGGTAGATGGATTGGTGTGGCACTAAATATGTAATTTAATTTAGGTAAAATTGTCATTTTGATTATATTAGCTTGATCCAGCCACGAGCAATTGATGCTTTTCCAGTTAGTTAGATGTGATTTTATTTGTGAGAAAAGTGTTTTGTAAATGTGTTCATTTAAGTCCAGAGTTTGTTTTAGCAGGTAGATTCCCAAAAATTTTATAATGTCTACAGTAACTTTAAATGAAATTTCTCTATCTCTTGCTGTTGTATTTTGTTAGAGATATATAGGGATGCTGAAGATTTATGTGGCTTTATTTTATGTCCAGCAATTTGCCAAATTTGTGTATTATCTCAAGTAGTTTTTTCCTTGATTCTCTAGGATTCTCTAAGTATATCATCATATCATGTGCAAAGAGTGATAACTTAGTCTTGTGTTTGCCTAATTTGATTCCTTCAATTTCATTTTCTTCTCTTATTGCTACTGTTAACATGTGTAGTAACAAATTAAATAAGAGGGGTGATAGTGGACATCCTTATTTCACCCTTCATCTTACTGGAAATGCTTCTAGCTCATCCCCATAATATATAATACTTGCTGACGGTTTTAGATAGATGCTATTTATTATTTTAAAGAAGACTCCATTTATTCCTATACTTTCTAGTGTTTTTTAATAAGAATGGGTGTTGTATTTTGTCAAAAGCCTTTTCTGCATCTCTTGAGATAATCATATAGTTTCTGCTAGTTTTGTTTTTTGATGTGATCAATCATATTGATAGTTTTCCTGATATTGAACCTCCCTTGCATTCCTAGAATAAATCCTACCTGATCAAAGTGTATTATTATCATGACAATTTGCTATAGTTTTATTTTTGCTAATATTTTATTTAGAATTTTTTCATCTATATGCATAAGGGAAAATGGTCTGTAATATTCTTTCTCTGTTTTGTCTCTTCCATAATTAGGAATCAGTATCATATTTGTGTCATAAAAAGTATCTGGTAGTACTCCTTCTTCTCCAATTTTCCCAAAAAGTTTGTAAAGTATCAGAGTCAATTGTTATTTAAAATTTTGGTAGAATTCACTAGTAAAGCCATCTGGCCCTGGAGATTTTTTCCTAGGGAGTTCATTGATAGCTTGTTCATTTTTTTTTCTGAGATGATGTCATTTAAGTAGTTTACTTCCTCTTCAGTTATTCTGGGCAACCTGGATATTTGTAAATATCCATCCACTTCAGTAAAATTGTCAAATTTATGTGCATACAATTGAGCAAAATTATTCCTAATTATTGGTTTAATTTCTTCTTTGTTGGAGGTAGATGCACAACGAAAAGTTGTTGATACTCGAAATTTGGTTTCCTTCTTTCCTTTTTAATCTTATTGACTAAAGTTCTATAATTTATTATTTTTTAATAATACCAGCCTTAGTTTTATTAATTCAATAGTTTTCTTAAATTCTATTTTATTAATCTCTCCTTTGGTTTTCATTATTTATACTTTAGTATTTAATTGGGGATTTTAGATTTGTTCTTTTTCTTTTTTTTGATTTGAAAATAATTTTTATTTGTTTTATTATTTACATCATTCATTTTCACGACATTTTGAATTACAAATTTTCTCCCTGTCTTTCTCTGCCTCAACCCTAAAACAGTAATCCCACTGTAAAGTCCCTCCCCTGCTCTATTCTCTTACTTTCTGGTAGGGCAGGGAGGGTCTCCCTATCCCAGCCCCTGTATATCTTAATTCCTAGTTGCAGGCATTGCAGAACTTCAAACTCCGGATGCTTTCAATTCCTCCCTTGCCGTCCACCCCCACTGGAAGAACAATCACTTCAATACAGGCTGTGGATGTGTGAGTATACAGGACATCTTTATAGTCGACATATTGTGACAGTGAACATCTGTCTCTCCTTCCTATTCTTCCCCCCCCCTTGTTCTGTTTTCTACCCTGTCCCTGTCCCTGTCCCTTTAGTGAAGTATGTGCTTCCAGCATCCCTCCCACAGATCCTGCCCTCCCCTCCGTCATTCCCGCTCTCATCCCCATACCCCCTACTCTCCTGTGTGGCATGATGCCCAGTTTAGAGTTTATGCCATTTCCTCCCTAAGCCGAATTCAAGGAGAGTAATTGTTTTTTTTTTTTTTTTGCTTTTTGGAGGGCAGTTGGGGTTAAGTGACTTGCCCAAGGTCACACGGCTAGTTTTTTGTGTTAAGTGTCTGAGGCCAGATTTGAACTCAGGTACTCCTGACTCCAGGGCCGGTGCTCTACTCACTGCGCCACCTAGTCTCCCCCAAGCGCCACCTAGCCGCCCCCCAAGGAGAGTAATTGAAAGTAAAGTTGTAACAGTT
The DNA here is from genome assembly GCA_028646575.1 of Pseudocheirus occidentalis. NCBI lineage: Eukaryota > Metazoa > Chordata > Mammalia > Diprotodontia > Pseudocheiridae > Pseudocheirus > Pseudocheirus occidentalis. Next base: position 10,863 of record JAQQSW010019564.1, read on the forward strand.
ATCCCTTGCCTCTTCTATATGGGATGATTAACCCCATTTTGTCTCTCCTTGTCTCCTCTCATTCTACTCCTCTCCCACCTCAGAATTTCACTTTTTAAAGGATCATCCCTTCATATTCAGTTCATCCTATACCCTCTATATACACATATACACTCATGCT
>JAQQSW010019565.1:0-11022 GCA_028646575.1 Pseudocheirus occidentalis
TAGCATTCTTCCACATCAACAGGGGAATTCACACCTTCCAGACAAGGCTCACACCTTCCATACAGAGCTCACACCTTCCAGACAGAGCTCACACCTTCCATACTTAGCCCTAAATATCCAACAAATTGATTACCATTACATGCTTTTATATTCATTTTTTATCAGCCTCTTTTCTTCCATCTTCTCTACATAGATTCATAGATGGAGAGTTGGATGAGGAAGCTGAGGAACAGAGATATTAAAGCCTTGCCTAAGAAAGATCATGTAGGTAATAAGTAGTTGAGGTTAATCATTCTATTTCTGTCTACCATATCACATCCTCTACTTCTATTTTTAAAAGCGAAGTTGGTTGGTAAGTTTTCTGTGATAAATTTTCTTCCTCATTGGAATTGTTTCCCTTGGTGTCTTTGGAATTTCATTTTTAAGTTTTCTGCAGTTCTTGGGATGTACTGCCATATAGGATTTTAATTCATAGTCTGCTAACCAGCCTTATTCTGAATACATCAAATTCTACTCTCCCAACATCTTAGAGTACATGTCAACCTATACCTGGACTTTTTCTTTATCTGTGGACTTCCTTTCCTCTGTTATTAAATGAAGATAATAGTCTAATTTTTGTTTTCACATAATACTTTGAGGTGTTTTGGGGAAAGGGATAGTTTAGTTTCATATCCACAAAATGGATGAAAAAATAAAAGATGACAGTCCTGTTTACACCCTGCCTCCACCAAAATCAAAACAACCACACAAGAATACCAATCTATCTCTCTACTTTCTTTCAAGAAGGAAAAGTTTCAAGAGGGGATTAGGTAAAAATAATAACAGAAAGCTTTTATAAATCATTCTTCCCAGGAATCTTTATCTTTTAGTTATATAATTAACCAAAAGATGCAAAGAATATGAAATAACATATTTTAGGTACTTAATTAATATTTATTGAATTAAATTTGGATTGGATTTTTTAGGGTCACTAGGTTATTTTGTGGACAAAGCATGACTGCTGCAGAAATAATTTTTTAAAAAAGAGTTTCTTATGATATGCTTTTGACAAAGTAGCAAAACATCAGGTGGGTGACAGTACCATTAATTAAGTGGCTTCAGAACTGGCTGAATGAGGGGACCCATAAAGCCCATTTTTAATTTATCCAACTAAAGAAGCTCTCAGCAAAAGTTCCCTATCTGCCTTTGCCCCTATTGAAAACATCATTATCAATATCTGGATGAAGCTTTAGGAGGGATCCTTATTTTAAGACTGCCATTCAGGAATCTGGGAGTGACAACTAACATGATGTTAGTGAATCAGGATCTATAAAGAACCTGGCAGGCTATAACAATGAGCTAAATTTAATAAGATGAAGTTTTCATAGCATCACTTCCTTCCACATCCACAGCAAAAGATATGTGTGTACAAGGTGCAATTATCTTCACAGTGTTGCTCCTATAAATGCTGTTCAGGAACACTACAGTACAAAGTACTCATTAACTAAGAGAGCATGTTTCTTGATGCTTTTGGATGTATAAGAAAACATACTCCCTCACCAATATTTCTTATCCTCTCCAAGGAAAATTTGGTGCCATTCATTCATTCAATTCCAAATTCCTTTAGCTTTTTTGTTTGTTTCTTTCACTGAACCTAACCCAAGGTAATTTAATTTAATAAACATTTCTTAAAAGTATATGATAATATCAAGTATATGATAATATTTAAAAGGATTTTTATATTCTCAATTATTGTAACTATAAGATATTAATATAGATTTAATATAGTTCCTCCAATACTATGTTATTCTGGACACTGGACAAGGAAGACTCTCACATGTAGGGTACCAATAGCTAAATAAAACTTTATAGACTGTCTATAAATGATATGATAGTAAATTTCAGCTGCTTTTCTACCACTGCCACTATCAGGAAAAGTAGGGTAGAAAGGACAGAAGGACGTTTTTCTTTGTTTCATGTGTTGCCATGTCCAATGACCTGATCACTTGGTGGTGGGCCTTTGGCATTTAACTCCTTCATAATTAGCGCAGTTAGTCTTCAGAAAAAAAAAAAAGTAGTGTCACCAGAATTATACTCAAGGTCTTTCTAGCATGATGGAGCTTTCCAGAGCACTTGAATGCTATATTATGAAATTTTGGTGTAAATTCCATACCTTGAGAAAGCATTAGATTAGGACTTTTGTATATCCAGTTCACTTTTCACATGGAATGTTAGCCATCATCCATCTGGCGGCATATCATAGTCTGGACAGTAGGCCTTCATCATCTACACAGTATCATATGACAGTCCACAATTCTTGTGCTAAATGGATAGAGTATTTCCCAAATGAGAAGTAGTAAGACCATATCTGGAGTCTTACTTCGAACTCAACACTAAACATCACATTTAGAAACAAAACAGTACTAACTTATTAAATCATGCCCAAATAACAGTGGCAAGATTTGTAAAGGATAATTATGCCATAAGGGCAGGGGTCATCAGACAAGAGTCCATGGGACATATACAGCCTCCACAGTCTGTTTTTTACAGTCCCTGAGCTAATAGTATTTACATTAACTCATGGACCATGAAAAATAGGAAGCAGACTGGTTTGGGTCCATAGGCCATAGGTTTGTTAACCCCTACATTAGAGTATTAGTTGTTAATGTTTAGCCTGGAGAAGAGAAGATTTGGAAGAAGAGGACGGATATTTGGTAGCTATCTCCACATGCATAAAGAACCCTCATATAAAAGAAGAATTAGGTTTATTTTGCTTGACTTTGGAGGGCAAATTAGGAAAACAGAAGGATGTTGTACAAAGGGAGGTTTAGCTCCATATAAAATGTATGAAGAAATGCTACCTTGTCGGGTACTGAGTTCCCCAATACCAAAACTCATTCAGCTAAAACTGGATGAACACTTGTCTGGAATCCTTTTGAAAGGATTTCTTTGTTCAGGGAAATATTGGACTAGAAGACCTGCAAACTTCCTTCTAACTCAAAGATCCAATAATATAATAATAGTAATAACAACAACACATACTTAGCGTTTTAAAGTCTGAAACACATTTTAAATACATCCTTTCACTTGATCTTCAAAACAAATCTTTTAGGTGGATGACATTATTACCTACATTTTACAGATAAGAAAAGTGAGGCTCTGAGAACTTAAGTGAAATCAAAGTTGCCCAGGGTAATGATTACTCGGTATCTGAGGCCGGATTTGAACACACATCTTTTCTGATTCCAATTCCAGCACTCTATTCTTTAAGCCATGCTGGTTCTATTAACTAAATTAGCAGCTTGAAGCCTTTATTTAGCACCTAATGCCTTTCTTCTCAGTGTACTAGTATCTGATTGAACATGCTATATTTTCATCTCTCACCTCCAACTTTTGCCCCAGGATTTATAAGAATATTATATTTCCTATATACATCAGTGCCTTAAATGATCACTTCCTTCACACAAGTAGAATCCAGTGTGACAAATAAGTTTCACATTCTCTTCTTTTTTAAACTTTTATTCATAATTTATTAATTATATTAATTATAGCATAGTATAATAAAAAGCATGATTGCACATGAAACTGCAAATCTATTATGTACAACTTGCTATTCCTTTTAAATATGTAATAAGGTTATGTTAATTGTTTTCCTTTATTTTTCCCTCCCTACCCCCTACCCCATCCTAGCTATTTGTTTGTGTGTGTGTGCATAAAATCATTGTATACATACTTCTATTAATTAGTTCTTTCTCTGGATGCAGATAACATCTTTCTTTATGTGTGCTTTGTAGTTAATTTGGATATTTATAATAATCAAAATCACTTATTTCTTCAAAGTTGTTCTTAAAACAATATTGCTGTTACCACGTACAACGTTTCTTTCCTTCTGCTATGTCACTCTTTTATCTTGTGCAAGTCTATCCACATTCTTCTATGACCACAGAGTTCATCATTTCTTACAGCACAATAGTATTCCCTCACAATCATATACCACAACTTGTTCAGTCATTGCCCAATTCATGAGCATCCCTGAAGTTTCTAGTTCTTTGCCACCACAAAAAGAGCTGCTATAAATAATGTCGAACATATGGTTCTTTTGCTTCTTCCCTAATCATATTTGGAAATAGACCTAATAGTGGTATGCTGGGTCAAAGGGTGTAGGCAATTTAATAATTTTTTGGGCATAATTCCAAATTACTCTCCAAAAAAGTTGGATCCGTTCATAATTTTTCCAACAATAAGTTAGTGGCCCAATTTTTCTACATTCCCACAAAAATTTGTTGCTTTCTCCTTCAATCATTTTCACCATAAAATTATTTCTCAAAATTGTTTTACTTTATATTTCTTTAATCAATAATTATTTAGAGCATTTTTCCATGACTATATATTGTTCTGATTTCTTCATCCAAAAATTGCCTGCCTCTCAAAAAAGATACCCAAAAGAAAACTCCTATGAATGTTATAGCTGGGTTACAGAGTGCCCAGACCAAGGAGAAAATATTAGAGGCTGCCAAAAGGAAGCAATTTGAATACTGTGGAAACACAATTAGGATATCCCAGGATCTGGCAGCTTCTACATTAAGGGATCAAAGGGCATGGAATATGATACTCCAGAGATCAAGGGAGCTAGGATTAAAACCAAGAATCACCTACCCAGAAAAATTGATTAGAATTTTCCAGGGGAAAATATGGTCATTCAGTGAGGTGGAAGACTTTCAAACATTCTTGCTGAAAAAACTAGAATTGAAAAGAAAATTTGACACTCAAATACAAGAAGCATGAGAAGGTAAACATGGAAAAGAAATCATAAGAAACATACCAAAGTTGAACTATTTACATGTCTATGTGGAAAAACAATAATTGTAACTTATGAAACTTTTCTCAATATGAGGATAGGGGAAGGGAGTACAAAAGTATATATATGTATACATACACATGTGTCTATATAGGAGGATTTATATATGCGTATGAACACATCTGAGTATGTGTATATATGTGTACATAGAGGGCATAGGATCAATTGAAAAGGAAGGGATAATACCTTTAAAGGTGAAATTCTGAGGTGAGAAAGGATTAGAATGAGAGGAGACAGGGAGAGACAGAATCAGCTCATATAGAAGAGGCAAGGGATAATTGTTACAATGGAGGGGAAGAACAGGAAGGCAAAAGGGAAAGGGTCAACCTTACTCTCATTGAATTTGTCTTAGGGAAGGAATGACATAAACTCTAAACTGGGTATCTTGCCGCAAAAGAGAGTGGGGGGACAGGGATATGAGGTGGAGGGGAGGGCAAGGTAGGCGGAAGGGTTGCTGGAAGTACACACTTCTGTAAAGGGAAAGGGACAGGGTAGAAAATAGAACAAGGTGGGGGAGGGATGGGATAGGAAGAAGGGACATATAATCACTCTTTCACAATATGTCTGTTGTGGAGATGCCCTTCATAACTACACATGTACAGCCTGTATTGAATTACTTGTCTTTTCAGTGGGGGTGGATGATAAGGGTGGAAGAGGAAGAATCTAGAATTTCAAGTTCTATAATCAAATGTTAAAAATATTGTACAATGTGAAAGTATTTGCAGATTCCATACATGATGGTATGTCATCATGGGGGGGGGAGGGGAGAAGGGTGTGGAGAAAATCTGAAACTCAAGTGATTCTGTAAATGAATCTTGTAAACTAAAAGTAAATAAACAAGCCAAAAAAATATATATGTATATTATTATCATCATCATCATCATCATCATCATCATCATCATCATTAACCACATGCAACTGGAAATTAAGATATACAGGCACTGGGGTAGGGAGATCCATCCTGCCCTACCAGAAAGTCAGAGGGGCAATGGGGAGAACAGAGAAGAGAGCAGATTGGGGTAAGGGCTATATAGTGGGAAGGCTGTTTTGAGGTGGTAGCTAGGGGAAAGATGGGGAGAAAATTTGTAACTCAAAGTCTCATGGAAATGAGTGATGTAAATGAGAAAATAAATAAAAATTTTTAAAAAGAAAAAAAATTGCCTGTTCATATCCTTTAACCATATATCAAATGGGGGATGACTAATATTCTCATCTGTTTGACAAAGTTCATTTTATATTATGTATAATATATATAAATGTATAAGTAGTATATATTTAAGATAAGATCTGAGAAACTATCTATAATTTTTATAAATTTTTATAATTTTTATATAATTATCTATAAAAACTATCTATAATAAGATCTGAGAAACTATCTATAATTTTCTGTTTTCCTTCTGATCTTGGCCACATCTGTTCTATTTATTAAAAAAAAAACCTTTTGGGTGCAGCTAGGTGGTGCAGTGAAAGAGTGTTCCAAATCACTAGTAAAAATGCAAATCAAAATAATACTGAAATTTGACCACATATCCAACAAATTGGCAAAACTGGGTTTAGTCCATGTCTGAGAAGTCATGGAGAGACAGGCACACTAAAGTGTCACTGGTAAATCTATGAATTATTACAATCATTCTGGAAATCAGATTTGAATTCTGCAAATAATAAGGTGACTGAAATATCCAGATCCTTAGGTCCAAGTGAATCTACTGATAGACTTATAGTCAATTATGTCACTGAAGAAAAGGAAGACTTCATACACATCAAAATATTTATAGCAGTACTTTTTACAGTAGAAATTAACTAGAAAAAAGTAGATTCCCATTGACTGGTTAATGGCTAAAGAAATGATAAGACATGTATTGTATTACATTACATGAATATTATTGTGTCAAAAGGAACAACAAGCATGAGGAATGCAAGCCAGCATGGAAATACTGACATGAACTGAAACAAAGTGAGGTAAGTAGAGCCAAGAAAATAATGTACATAGTATCAGAATGTGTGTGTGTATAATATATAGATATATAGATACAGAGAGAGACAGACAGAGACAGAGACAGACAGACAGACAGAGACAGAGAGAGAAAGAATATATACAGTGTAAAAGGGGGAAATAAAAACAACTACAAAGCAATCAAAATTAAATGATGTGGCATTATAAAGAAGTTGGATCACAAAATGAAAGGGATTGAGGGTCCTTTGCAGAGGTTGAATTCTACAAGTCTGGGGTACTGCTGATGAGGTCAGATTGTGTTGTTATGTCAACCAGTTTTACTTTTGTCCTCCCTCTTTTTCTTTTATTGAAAAAAAAAATTCCTGTGTTATAAGGGATGATTCCCCTACAGAGGGTATTTGAGGAACATTGGGGGAAGTCTAGGCCATATAAAAGTAGAAAGCAAAAATTAAATTCTATTTAATTTTTTAAGAGGAAAGAACTTTAAAAGTTGTACCTTTTTAAAAAAAAGTTTTAAGGTAAAAATGTGTTAGGACACATATCTTTTTAACAATGTGAGAAACACAGAAAGAACAAGCAATTTGGTTGACCTTATTAAGATTATGTGGCATTGTGCTGGTAAGCTGTTGCTAAAGGAAAACTATTAGATATTTGAGAATGTAATCTGAATTCTGCATAATGGAAACCCTTATCCTCCACTCACAGAAAAAGCTTTGAAGGAAGTTCAGTAGGCATTGTGACAATAATTTTTTTTATTATATGTATGATTCAAATGTAATAATTGGTATGAACAAGAATAGCTTTAACACCATGCAAATATGCCATTAAAACATTTAATACTACTATTTTTCATGATGCATCTTAACTAAAACTATTTCTTAGGTGTATTTGTGTGAGAAATTTTAAGTTTGAAGGAATTAACTTCTAACTATGCATGTGTTTTAAAGATTAATTATGGAATAAATGTAAAAATGCAAAGCTTTCATTTTTCCCATTTATTTACATACCACTCTCAGATTAGTATTCATGTGAACAGACACTGTATCCACAAATACATTTTTATTATTAAAAAACTGAGAGAAGCCAAGATCAACAACATTCTATGAGATTATCAAAGCGAAACGTGATATTGCCAAGTATTAAACAATCTTGGATTACAAATCCCCAAATTCCTTTAACAATGAGAGATGAGAGGCTGTGAAAGGTTTTAGAAAATCTGTTTAAATAAGCCTTGGATATTTACACACCTTCTTTTTACCAAACAGAATCCTAGGTACTTTTCCTCAGTCCTTAGCTCTCATGGTTTGAGCAGTCTTTCTCCCTTAGGACATTCTTCTGCTAAGCTTTAGCAATACGACCTGAAGAAGAAAACAAAGGGTCTCCCATGACATTCCCTATCTGAAGAGGAATAGAATTATCATTTAACCTGTGTGTGTCACAGTTTCCTCATCTGTACAATGTGGGGGCTCGCCTAAATTATCTCTAAGATTAATTTTAGATTGCATGAGACTGCTAGAAGACAACAAATTATCAACTCTATTGGGGGCAGCTAAAGGAAACTGCTCAGCTTTGAAGAGTTTAGACATGCTGGCAGCCAGTTCATTATGTGTTCAAATGAAATGCAATGGAAATCACCACCACCACCACCTCCATTTAAATGGTTTTTATTTTGTGGGCTCTAAGAACAAAGGTGGGTGTCATCTTATTGTACCTACCTGTCTTCTGAGAATTTCCTGTAGAATGTCTCAGAATATTTAATATATTTTCAAGCACATGATACTAATTACTCTGACTCAGGATCTAAAGAGAAGAGCAGCAAATGGCACAGTGGATAGAGCACCACCGGTCCTAAACTCAGGAAAATCTGAATTCAAATCAACTTTTAGACATTTAGTATCTGTGTGACCTTGGGAAAGTCACTTAACCTCTGTGTGCCTTAGTTTCCTCAACTGTAAAATGGGGATAACAATAGCACCTTCTCCCAGGATTCTTGTGAGCATCAAGTGAAATAATAATTGTAAAGCACTTAGCACACAGTGCCTGGCACATAGTAGGCACTATATAAATATTAGTTATATTATTCTTATTGATAATGATATCCTCATTGAGAGATACTGCAGTATAATGGGTTAGAGCAGTGATTTTCAACCTTCCTAATACCGTGACCCTTTAATACAATTCCTCATCTTGTGGTGACCCCCAACCATAAAATTATTTTCGTTGCTACTTCATAACTGTAATTTTGCTGTTATGAATCGTAATGTAAATATGTTATATTCAGGATGTATTTTCATTGTTACAAATTGAACATAACCCACAGGCTGAGAACCTCTGGGTTAGAGGGCTGGCCACAAAGCCAGGAAGATCTGAGTTCAAGTCCTGTCTGCCTTTGACTCATAATGGCAAGCCTCAGTTGCCATTTTAACAGTTTAAGCTCTGTTGCTTAAACTAAGACTATTAGTTGAAAAGATGGTGAAGGCTTATATCTGGTTTAAGGAGTCTCCTTACCTTGGAATTTTCTACATCAGTAAAATTATTGATCCGGATTCTAGCCCTTGCTGCAAAGAAAGTAATTTTTTTAAGAGGCAGAATAAAGTAGCCATTTCACTACACTTATTCTTTCTGTCTTTCTCTGGGATTTACAAAGGAGAGGGAATAAGAAAGCTAAGAAAAAAAATTAAACTCGGCTTATTTGAAGTTAGAATTAGATGATGCCACTTATAATCTTTATTGTTTAAGTGAAATATTCAGACATCCACCCTGTTTTTCAGTGAGGAAGATGTTAAAACTGCATCGCCTTCTTTCATCTTATTAACATTTTCTCACTGCATTAGGCTAGAATCAGAGAACTGGAAACTAAGCTTGAATCATTACCCTTCTGAGACTTTGCTAATTGTGAGTCAAATCAATAATGATTCTCTTTCATTTAAGCATTTAGAGATGCAGCCTCAGAACCTTCCCTCCAGGCACAGCATCTGTCCAGCCCCAGAAATACTCCTAGGTTTCAGTCACATGATACAGCTACTGCTTTCTTTTCTTGGAGAAAACAAAAGACTCCCTCTGACTGTGTGTTTTCTCAGGCCAGTCAAAGGGTTAAGTCAGCTACTGTAGAGCCCCGAATTTAGGAACAAAATCTGGCAACCATCCCAGAATGTTTCCAAAAGGAAGCAAAGACTCTGAGCCCATACAAAGGAGGTGGTTTCCTTAGCAACAGTGTCTGACAGAAGAAAGTATGGCCGACAGGTGAGCATTCACATTGCTCAAGAAGAGGGGAAACAGTTCATTGCCACTGCTGAGAGCCATAAAGAATCATTTTCATAGATCTTCAATTTTAGGGTTCAATCCTTTGAAAAACTATAAGAATGTCAGCATCTTGACATGTGCTTTGGCAAGCATCATGATCAATACCTTCATCTCCCTGAGGCTTTGGAAAAAATCCAAAGTCATCCTGAGCAGGCTTCTGCAGAGATTGGTATACATGGATGTGCTTCACAAATGAAAAAGATAAGGCTGCTGTGGCCAAACATTTGCTGACTATAGTCCGAGCTGACAAAAAAAGAAGACATTAACAGAAAACTTTTTTTTTCAAAAAATCAAATAAACTTAAAAAGGAAAACTAGAGGTTGAAATTATGTACTTTTTGGATAATAATTTGTCATGAAAATATTTAACAAGGCCACTCTTTCTCTTATTCTTAATTTTATTATGCCTTTAATAAACAACACACAGTGTCTTAGAGAGGGGATATACAAAGCTCCAGTCCCACAAGGGACGTAGGTATAGGACTAACACTGACCCAGATTCATTCTGGAAGCAGGCTCAACACAAAGAAAGAATTATATTGGTGGTAGTGATAAGAATAACAGTGATTTATGTAGAGTTTTAAGGTTTGCAAAGTACACACACACACACACACACACACATATGCATTCATAATACACATACATATGTGTATGTGAATGTATCTGAGCAGGGAAATTTGGGCACCACCATCCTTATAGCTACCCAATGACCTTGAGGTCATCCTTTATTTCTCATTTTCAGCCATTCAATGTAAATCTGTGTAATGGCAGCTAATTTGTTTGATCGGATACTTAGGGCTAAGTATAGAACTCTGTCCATTGGTGAAAAGGTGTGAATTCCCCTGTTGATGTGGAAGAATGCTATTGGCTGAGACACTCCCCTGTTGACTTGGGAGAAGGCCAGTGCTTATAAGGAATAATTTTATAGA
>JAQQSW010019566.1:0-11022 GCA_028646575.1 Pseudocheirus occidentalis
GATGGGTCGCGTCAGCCCCCCTGCTATCTGCAGGCCGAGGGCTCCGAAGCAGCCGCTGCGGCTCTCAGCCAGTCCTGCTGGTACAGCCGCCTCCCGCTGCCTCCTTGCCCTGGGAGCAGTTTGGCCGGACCCGCTCTTCTCCTCCCCAGTTAGCAAAATCCACTGACCTTTCTCTTAGCCTTTTTTTCTTCTGGCCTGATAAATGTGGTAACTGTGCCTCCAGTGCAGCCGATCTGCTCTCCTGCAGCCGCGGTTCCCCGCCCGATGCCCCAGGGTCTGAGCCGGCGGGGGTTTCAGCTGTGGGTCCCAGACTGCTTAGAAGAGCCCCGCCTGCTGTGCTGCCTGTAGCAACAGATGTCCTTTCTGTCTTGTGGAGAGTTTTGGAGCTTGAAAATCTGTTTAGCGTCCCATTTTATGAGTTTTTTAGCATGTTTGTGTGGGAGCTGCGGTGCTTTGCTGCTTCTAAGCCGCCGTCTTGGCTCCGCCCCCCAACCCTATAAAATTGTAGCAATTATTTTTATAGCAATTAGTTTGTATTTCAGTGAAGTTGGACTGCGCTTTCTTCCCTCTCGATGTCGTTCTTCCCCCTCCATCTTTTCTTTTTGTTTCATCATTTTCTGTTGTGTTTGACTCTTTGTGACCCCATTTGGGGTTTCCTTGGCAAGGATACTGGAGCGGTTTGCCATTTCCTTCTCCAGCTCATTTTACAGATGAGGAAACTGAGGCAAACAGAGTTTATGTGACTTGCCTAGGGTCACACGGCTAGTAAGTGTCTGTACTTGAACCATAAGTAGAAATTCTTATAAATGGGGCCAATTCAATTATGCTGGGGGTGGTATACCCTGTTCCCCAAAGATTGTGACTAATAGTTTTGTAGAGTTAGGAAGCAGAAGGAAAGGAAAGCCTAGGAGAAGGCAGTGTTTTAGCTATGATGTCTCAGGAGGACACCCTGCAGGAGTATTAGAAAACTGCAAAGTGAGGAATGATTATTGTTGTGAAGAAGGAGTGCTTTCCTCCCATTGTCAGAAGTCTGAGGCAAAACCATCTTCAGGCAGTGGAAGTTCAGGGCTCTGCTATGTATATCTGTGCACTCTAATTTGGAAGCCTGGAATAGACTCCCTCTATTTCATTTCTGCCTATTGATCCAACCCAACTCAAGGTCTGCTTCATCTGTGAAGCCTTTGCAGATCCCAATAGAAGTCATTTCTCCATACTAAAGTCTCTAAATGTGCTCTGTTTGATTTCTCCTATACACTTTTCTGTGTGTTAATGCTATTTTATGCATGTATCTCATTCCACCAAAAAAGATTATGATTTTTATCAAGGTGAAGTTCATATCATTTTTCTTCCTTGTAGCTCCAGGGCCTAGTGCACAGCAATACCTTACATATAGTGGATGCTTAAGAAATACCTCTTGAATTAAATTGAAATACTGATGGCCAACTTAGTGACAATAGGAAGCATATCTTCTTCAATCATTTTCTTATCTCCCTCAAGAACTTATCACAATACTCCACATGTGTCAGCAACTTGTGTGGGTATCGTCAGATTTGGAGTATGGAACATTTTAAAATAAAGTCAGTTTTATCATCATCAAATATTCACTGAGTACCTGCTAAATGCAGGCATGAAGGGCTAATAGCTGGGGTACAAGAGGACATAGATAAGGTTTTTGCCTTTCAGTGACTTAACTATAAAGTTAGAGAGACAGAAGAATACACATAGTAGAGTGAAGGCTCCTTGAGGGCAAGACCTCTTTCAGTTATTATATTTCTATCTCCAATACTGGAATGAGGTTTTATGTGTAGTTAAAATTTAATCAATGTTGAATTAAATTGAAGTAATGTGCAAAGAAAACCAACAATGGAAGGCAAAATGATTTTTGTCAACTATAACTAGTGAGAGAGTTCAGAGAACAACTTCTAGGAGACAAAACTGGAGCTACGTCTTGAAGTGATGGCAGACCTTGAGGAAGCCAGGAGTTTGGCTGATTGAAATCTCAGAGGCAAATATGGGCATGAGGTAAATGGGGGAAATAAGGAGTAGATTTTGTCTGGAGGATTCTATAGACATGCAGTGTATAGGTTAGGTAGGTTACATAGGACGATACTATGGATAACTTCAAATGCCTGGCTAAAAGATTGTTCTATAGGCAATTGGGAGTCATTGTAGGTTTTTGAGTTTGAACTGGGGGTTGGGATGTCAGATTGGAGAGGAGGGGCTGTTCAAAGCAATGTTTATTTTCGAGTACCATAATTTGGAACTAATTACTCAAGTGTTTATAAGATGAATATTTGAATGTCATTTGCATGCAAAAAGATGCAAATATCCTTAAAATTATTTATTCCCTTAAGCAGGTTAAATATGCTCCTTTCAAACTTGCAAATATTATGCATTTGGTTAATAAATTATTTTTAGATAGAATCAGAGTTATCTGCCGTCTGGTCCATATTAGGGTCATAACAGATTCTATTTGATTAGGTAAAGTCCAGACTTAGGGATTTAACTATTATGCAAGAGACCAGGATGCTAAAATGGGAGACATTTTGATCCACTAGGAATTAAGTAAGATGGGTATTTGATCCCTCTTGATTACTAACTAGCTGTGGAATTTTGGATGAGTCACTTGTTTTTTTTTTGATCCTTAGACCCTACAAGACTGGTGGTTGGATATGATTTCTGTGGACCCTTCCATGCCTAACATTCTATAACAATTAACCTTTGCTTGGTTTGCAAGTCTTCCCTTTCCCTGCAGCTGGGGGACCACAGCAGCAAATGCATGCCCTGCTTCTATCTTTCTGATTCCCTGACAAACCCTGGAGCATCCAGTATAGAAGCTTGCCTTTCTATTCCATCAGCTCTGAAGTGGCAGACATGTGCCACAGGCTCACAAGTATCTCATTGAAAATCTCTGGAGAAACTCAGGACCTCATAATGGTCCCATTCTGCTTGCTGCCATCTCTGATATTTTCCAACTAGTTAGATACAAATTCTTGTTCCCCATTGACATTCCCCCCCCAATCTCTTCAGCCCATTCAGGGCCTTCCTTTTATATTTAATTCTTAAACTTTTCACCCTCATTAAATTAAGCTCCATTTTTTGGCAAAACTCTGCTCCTGGGAGAATTCTTTAAAAGTCCCACATGGTGATGAAATAAAACATTTCTTCAGCAAGTACCATAGAAGCAGGGCTTGTCAGCATTAAAAGATATAGAGAACAGAATTATGTATATACTGTACCTGCTTTTGTTTCATGTCCTAAATGACCCTGTCTCTCTCCTTCCTTCCCTCCTTCCCTTCCTTCCTCTCTCTCTCTCTCTCTCCCTCTCTCTCTCTCTCTCTCTCTCTCTCTCTCTCTCTCTCTTTCTCACTCACACACACACACACACACAGCAGGGAGACTGGTTTGAAATCAGTAGGCATCCTTAAATTTGCTCAACTTCTTAGAAATCCCTCATTATAAATCTATTCCTAGTCCAGTATTTGAGGGTGAGAGTGAGTGGGAGATCATACCTCTCAGACAAAAGCATCGCCTCTTGATTCAGCCATTCAGAGCCCTCTGATGTCTTTCCTCTGTCTGGACCAGTTGTAGCTAGAGATGTTTCTAAGGACTGTCTCTTAAAGGCCTGACTGTTAGAACATGCTCCTTGCTCTCATTCACCATTAATCTCTTTCTTATTTCTTGGGTCTTTCTTCTCTTCTCTAGCAACCATGGTCAGAACACTGGATTAGCTGAATTTAATCTCTTTCATTTATTGCATTTTCTCTAGCACTTATAACATTTTACTATGAATGGACATTATTGGTCAGTTATTATATAACAATTGCTTATTTTATAATAAGGACAGTGGTGATCTCTTTGACTATTAAGAATAGTGTAGTGACCAGATGTTTGTTGGTAAATGTTTAACAACCAGATCTTGGGGAGAGGGAGGAAGAGTATGTCTGAGTTACTTTTAGGTTTATTAGGTTCATTATCAACATTTTCTCCATTGCTTTATTACGTGTAAACAATCAACAAAACAATAAAGCAAACCCTGATTTATAGCATTTGGTGATTTCTGAGGTGTAAAAGCTTACATCGAAAATTTAATAACTGGCTCTTGCAAACCTTACATGCTGGCTCCAGCATACCCCTGGTAGTAGCTCTCGGTATATTAGAGTTGGAATATATTGAGGAATATTGAATTTGAAGCTATTTGTCCATATGTCCTTTTCACTCTTCTGCACTGAGCCATGTTGCCTGCTCTTTGTTGCACATGAAAGGTCTTAGCTTTTTTCCTTATTCTAAAATCCACTGGCCAAGTCTACCCCCAACTATCACTCATAAGTAGCCTAGAACTTGAAAGATGGCAGATACTTTAGAGATCATTGAGTTGGAGGATCAAAATTCTATAACTGGGAAGAACCTCTGAGGCTATCTAGTCTAAATCTCCTTTATGGGAATGGAAATTGATATTTAGAGAAGCTAAATGAATAGTAACATAAAGAACCTAGATTTGAACTCATCTCTTTTGACTCCAAATTGAGTTTTCTTTCTGTTACATTCCTTGATGGTCAACGAATCTGAATATTGCTAACATTCCTGGAATTTAATAAGATAAAAGCAGAAGAAAATGAGAGGAAACGAGAAAAAAGGGAAAAAGGATGGTGAAAAGAGGGGGCAGGAGTGAGAATTAAGTCAAGAATTCTGCCTATCCCACTCAGAGGGAGAGCAAAACTTATGCAGAGAGGAGCATAGAGGACCCTTACCTTTATCCCCACCCAATCATTTATATTCTATACTCTATGAAAATGAATATTTGTTTAAAAAATGGAAATATTCCTGACAGGGGCAGCATGTGTGGTTACTAACAGCTAAGGGAGAATTAGTTTAATAGATTCATTTTATTCTGCAATAGGAAGAAAAGAGGCATCTGGAGAGACCTGGGTACCTGACAGAGTCCCTAAAATGAAAGATATAGTTACAGAAAGGTGAGTGAGGATAGGAAAAAATCCCACATCTCTGGTTACTTTTGATTCTCATTAGAGCAGTGATGCTGTAGATCTAGATTCAAGGGGCTTGTTGAACCCCTAAGAGTATGCCAACTGTCTTCTCTTTAAAGAGGGGGATCTAATTAATGGGAACCCTCCTAGAGATTAAGGTCTGAAACTACACCTTAGTGGCCTAAGTTCTGAGCCAAGAGGTTAAGCAAATCCAAAGGGTTGTGCAATAAGAGAAAAGAAATGTGTAGGCTTTAAAGCTGGGAAACTCAGCCTAAAATCCTGAGTTCTCTACAAAAGGAATCAATATGCATTGGGCAATTTCTCTACCCATGAGGAAGCTCTTTTATGGTGGCAGGCTGATAACCATGTCACATCCTTGCTCCACTATGCTGATGCTGCCATGTTTGGTACAGATTTGAGGTGTAATGAAACCTGTCAGCAAACCAGTCAGAGGTAGCCTGTGCAGAGGAAGACAAGAACCTGCATTCTGGGCAGATCCACAGAATTAAGTAAAAGTCCAGGGTCAGAACATATAAATCGGCCCAGGGAGGAATTAATGGAAGAAGTAAATTCAATTCAAAAAGTATGTACTAAGTATTTACTATAAGCTAAATGTTAGGTATAAAAATAAAAATTAAACAGTCCCTACCCTCGAGGGTTTGAGGATAAATCTGGGACTGGGATATTAGTCTACAGGGGTAAAAACAGGCATAAAATTCACATATCATTAGGTTAAGGTTTATATTCATTCAGCCCAAGAGGTAAGTCTGATAAAGAATATGGACCTTTTCTTATATTTATAAATTATTGAAGGAAATGCTAAATTTTAGAGGTAAGTGAAAATGAATACATGATTTGTTTATCCCCTCCAAGGTGATAAACGCTGTAAATTGGACACACCAATACTTTGGGGCATATAGACCCCAGGCTAAGAACTACTGTTTTACTATGTGCCAAGCATTTTGTTAAATGCTAGGGACATGAATAAAAAAAGAAAGACAGTCCCTGTTCTCAGCAAGCTTAGATTTTAATTAGAGGGGACAACACTCATATGAAGGTTCAACTGCAACTCAGATGGAAAGGCTCAGGAATCTAGGGACCAGGAGGACAAAGGACACATTGGTAGGGCAGAAGGTAAGGTTGAGTGGCCTTTGAGGAGCAATGACAGGACAGAGCATACCTGGGCAAAGATTCTTGGAAAGGGGTAAATGTAAGATCCAAAGATGCTGAGGAATGAAGGTCAGAATAGGACCAGCTGTGAGGCTGGTTCAATGATGATTTGAGAATCCGATAAGCCACAGAACCAAATCTCCTTAAATAGAATAAGGACAGTACCACACGGTGTCAGAGCCAGGAGTACCCTTACAAACCACTTAGTTTTTTACCCTTTCATTTTATAGATTGGAAAATTGTGTCCTGAGGAGGTGAAGCATCTTGGCTAAAGTCTCCCAGTGAGTAAATGGGAAGATTTAGACCCAAACTCATTTACACTGCTTCTATAAGTCAGCGTTCTTCCCATTACTTCACACTGAATATCATTATTGGCTTTAAAAATCTGGGGCAAATCTCAGTCTCTTAGAAGATGTTGAGTGGTCTCTCCCTCACAAGTTTAGAGGGCTGCGAGGGTAGGGATCCAAGGTGACCATGACAAAGGCTAACACATGCAAAGATAGTCAGGGCCTATCCACACATGCACAGTGTGGATTTCCACTTCTGCTCTTTGTCTTCCATTCAACGTGGCTGACAGAAAATGCAGGGGTGACAATAGCAACAGTCCAACATTGGTACTATAAGAACTGCTTATAACTCCACCAGCCTGTCATGAGAGTAAACTTCCTGCCAGTTTAAAGAGAAGCACAATGGAAAACAGTTTTGATCAAAGCCTGGATCTCTTTGTGGAAGGCGTTTCCTCTGCAACGCACCCAAAGGCATTTTGTAAAATAGCAGCAGTCTCTGAAAGAAAAATGTGTTAATAGCATAGTTTGGGTGTCATCAGCTCACTCCCAGAACAGATTTCTTGTTGAGACAGACGTCTATCAAAATGGAGAGGGAGAGGAATTTAGCCACATACTGACACTTGATGGACCTAAGGTGTTTGAATGGCCTGGATAAAATGAGAGCTGGCTCATACATCATCCCATCAGTTTTAGCTCCAATTAGCTTCCTAAAAGCAGTGGGGTGATAAAATCATCCAGTGGGAGTGACACCATTACTGGATATAGTCCTATTTTTTCTTGGAGCTTTGTATGATGCGGAAGAACAACTATTTATTAAGTATGTATTATGTGCCCAACAGTATGTTAAGCCCAGTTGGGGAAACAGGGGTGACTAAAATACAACTCAGTCTTTTGAGGAACATAAGAACTATTTTAAGAAACAAAGAGTTTGCTCCAGTGGAGAAAATGCTGCATTTAGAATCAGAGTACCTGGGTTGAGATCTGGTCTTCACCACTTTATAAATTATGACCTCAGGTAAGTCACAGCCTTTACATATCTCAGTTTTTCCATTTGCAAAATGAACCAAAAGATCTCTCAAGGTCACTTTTAGTGCAAAATCTATGAAACTAGGAAAAACAACTAATCAGAAAAGACAATACACATTAAGTGTCCGTGGAAGGATGATCTCACGTAGTACATCATTTCTGGAAATTAGTCTGGTGTTTGGGATTATTATTGCATTTTATAGAGGGAGTGACAAACCTATGGTCAGCTTGGATAGAATCCCAGAAAATTAGTGGTCAGCCTAGTTCTAGAACTCAGGGATCCTTATGTCCAGTCTGAAAATCTTATCTTTAACCCTCATTTTCAAGCTGATGCTCCCTGCTCAGCTGTATTTTGTTGTTCAATTGTGCCCAATTCTTCATGAACCCATTTGGGGCTTTTTTGGCAAAGATACTGGAAAGCTTTACCATTTCCTTTTTCAGCTCATTTTACAGATGAGGAACTAAGGCAAACAGGATTAAGTGACTTGCTCAGGGTCATACAAGCTACTAAGTATCTGAGGCCAGATTTGAACTCAGGAAGAGAAATCTTCCTGACCCCATGTCTGACAATCTAATCTACTGTGCCACCCATCTGCCCCTTCTCAGCTCTGTAGGAGGAACTGTTTACTTTCTGGAAGCCTGCATCCAGGACAAATTGTGCCTGGGATGTTTCATTTGAATTCCCTGGGCCACAGCCCAGAGAAGGCCAACTTCATTACTCATTAAAGCTGGCCTGCCCCCCTGCCAAAGCTCCTCCAGGTAGGGAAAGCAAAACAGTCTCCTATCACCAGAGAATGATTGTCTGAAACCGTGTAGAGAGAATAGAAACTCTGGTCCAAAACCACTTGTTGGTGAATTGATGTCTTCCATTTTTTCCCTATACAAAGAGGCACAGGGGCAGGGCTGTCATTCCTTCTTCCCTTTACTATCTGCCTTCTCTTCCCTCCTGTCATAGTGTGCAGGGGCTTGATGTGGGGAGACATTAGGTTAGTGTATCTGGGCTGATTTGCTGAGGGGCAGGGCTTGGAGACAAAGCATTTTAGCTCAGGAGGTGACAAGAGAGGCATGTTGAGGAGCTGTGGTGGCGACATACTGCTGTCCAATGAATTTATCACAGGGCATCTTGTTCCTATTTCCAGAGAAAAGAAATGCTAAGCACCAGGCAAAGAGAGTTAATCTGTGTCCAGAGCACTTTGAAATAATAAAATGAAAGCAGGCTCACTGGCTCCAATCCATTTCCATTTCATGCTCTCAGAACCTGAAGACAGACCAATGAGTTTGGCTGGCATGCTTCTTTATTTATTTAGCTAGCTAGCTAAGTTACCTTGTTCACTCTACCCAAATAGTAGGAAAAGGGTGGGTGTCTTCAAAGTTTGATTTAGCAAAGTGCGGCTCAGGTATTAAAATTTAACTCCATAGATATCCCCAGACTTTATAAATATACTCTGAAAGTACGTTCGAATGCAAAATCCTACCTCTTTGACACCTGCTATTGTTTGGAAGTACAATAGTAGCAAATGGCTCTGAAGACAGAGGACTTGAGTTCAAATCCTCATTCAAATGTTTACTATGTACATGACCTAGAGAACCTTGGACATTGTCTTTAGGTCTCAGTTTCCTCATCTGTTAAATGAAGATATTTGGGAAGCATATTGGTTTAGTGGATAGAGAGCTAGACACAGAGTCTGAAAATGCTGGGTTTTAATTTATCTGTGTCACCCTGGGCTATTTAAGTTACATCACTTATAAGATGAGGAGGTTGGTTTCCAAAACCTATAAAGTCTCTTCCAGCCATAAAATCCATGATGCTATTTTAAAATTATTAAATAGTATAGTATTGTAGAAAGAGCACTGGGCTTGGAATCAGGGGGATCCATCTTCATGAGTTCAAATGTGGCCTCAGACACTGTGTGACCCTGGGTAGGTCACTTTACCCTGTTTGCCTCAGTTTCCTCATCTGTAAAATGAGCTGGAGAAGGAAATAGTGAACCACTCAAATATCTTTGCCAAGAAAACCCCCAATGGAGTCATGAAGAGTCAGACATGACTTAAAAAGACACGACAACCACAAAAGCGACAACAACACTATTATTACATGGTCTCAGATCTCTTCACCTTTAAATCTATGATTCTTCCAGTATGTACATGTAGGAAGCCTCTATCTCTCTAAGAATGACAGCATTTGACTTTATTTTGTCATTTCCAGCAGGGTGTCAGGTGGGAGCCTTATTAGAGAAGAACTGCCATAGTGAATGGCAAGAACTTGAGTTCCTGTTGCTAAGTCTGACTCTCCAGATGTGATGCTGAGATTGCTGTCTTCTTAGTCTAGGCACACAATCTCTTGGCCTCTCAGAGGCAGAAGCATACATGGACACCCTGGACATCTTGTTTGGGGTCTCAGCTTCTGTCCTGGTTTGCCTTGTACCCTTCAGCTTTTGCTCAATTGCCAAGGAGGAATGGAACTAGAAAAAAAAATGAAATCTGAATCCTCCTTAATCAGAGCACTTGAAAAGACCTGACATGCAGTCATTGTGCTCCCAATTTATTACTACAACAGGACCACAGTAATGCTAATGAAATAGCAATCTGCTGAAACACAATAGGCTATTTATGGAAATGCAGCTCAGCTGGAGCAAGGGGAATACAAAAGGGACCCAGTCTGTAAGGGAAGGATGATTATGTTTCTAGGTTTGCTATTGTCCTGTAGTAATTATTGCGCCCAGAACAACAACAACAAAAAATAGTTTGAGGGAAAACACCCATTTTCCAAGTCTTTGGAAAATGGCAATGTGTACGATTGGACTTAGTTTTTAGCAAGTATATATGTCATTCCTTAAGGCTTCTATTTTTTTCATCATTGCTATAGAAAAAAGGATGAAGGGTGGGGTAGAGGACTCATGGGATTCTAGGTCGACTTGTTCTCAGAAAGTGAGAGATGGGTTCTCAGAGAAAACACTACCATTTGAAGCTATTTTTCTCCTTAGATTAGGGAGGAAGTTTTGTTTAACCAAATTTGATTTTTCCTGATATCTGCCTGGAATATATGTATATTTATGTATTATAGGTTAATGAGTTCCACTCCCTCATACCATGAGGAAATGGAGGACAGAAATGGAAAGTGAGGGAGTGGCTAGGTGGTGCAGTGAGTCCGGTACTGGTTATGGAGTCAGGAGGACCTGAGTTAAAATCTGGCCTCAGACACTTAACACTTACTAGCTGTGTGACCTTGGGCAAGTCACTTAACCCCATTTACTCTGCCTTCACGCCTTCCAAAAAGAGAAAAAAAAAATGGAAAATGAGGTCACATAGGTAAAGCCAGTCAGGTTTAGAACTCAGGTTTTTCCTGACTTCTAGTCTTTCCTCCCTCCTTTCTTCCTTCTTTCCTTCCTTCCTTCCTTCCTTCCTTCCTTCCTTCCTTCCTTCCTTCCTTCCTTTCGTTCCTTCCTTCCTTTCCTTCCTTTCTTCCTTCTCCCTTCCTTTCTTCCTCCCTTCCTCCTTCCTTTTTTCCCTCCTTCTCTCCTTCCTTCCTTCCTTTCTTCCTTCCTTCCTTCCTT
>JAQQSW010019567.1:0-11022 GCA_028646575.1 Pseudocheirus occidentalis
CCCCAGGACCACCACTCAAGACCACGATCCCGATCCAGGCCACTCAACGCAAGAGCCCTTGACCCTGATGGATCATGTCAGCCCCCTTGCTATCTGCAGGCCGAGGGCTCTGAAGCAGCCCAGTGAGGGCCGTTGCGGCTCTCAGACGTTCCTGCTGGTACAGCCGCCTCCTGCCGGCTCTTCTCCTCCCCAATTAGCAAAATCCACTGACCTTTCTCTTAGCCTTTTTTTCTTCTGGCCTGATAGATGTGGTAATTGTGCCTCCAGTGCAGCAGATCAGCTCTCCTATAGCCACGGTTCCGCCCAATGCCCCAGGGCTAGACCCACAGGAGTTTCAGATGCAGGTCCCATACTGCTGTGAAGAGCCCTGCCTGCTGTGCTGCCTGTAGCAACAGACGTGCTTTCTGTCTTTTGGAGAGTTTTGGAGCTTGAAAATCTGTTTAGCGTCCCATTTTATGAGTTTTTTAGCGTGTTTGTGTGGGAGCTGTGGTGCTTTGCTGCTTCTATGCCACCATCTTGGCTCCGCCCCCCCAGATTCCTTTCTTCTTAATATTTCACCTATATTGTTAAAATAAGCTTGTATTCCTTGAGGAGACAACATATAACACACTCAGTCCATAAAGCATGTATTAAGCACCTGTTACATACCACACACACTGTGCTAAATATTGGGGATACAAAAAAGACAAAAGAGAGTCCCTGGTCTCAAGGAGCTCACAATCTAATTGGGGAGAAACCAGCAATACAGACGAATTATATATACAGGATAGGTAATTAAAAGACAGAAGGCACTAAAATTAGGAGAGTTTGGGAAGTGGGAGGAAAAAAAGGCAGGGGCTTCCTGAGCTCTCCCAAATTTGCCCTCAACATTGATGCCTCAAAACCAATTCTAGAGTGGTAGAACACATAAAAGTATGCGATGAAACAATTTTCCGGCCCAAGACAACTTAGAACAGTGGTTCTCAACCTGTGGGTCACAACCCCTTTGGGGGTCAAATGGCATCACCTGAGACCATGGGAAAACATTTATTTCTGATGGTCTTAGGAACTGAGACACCACTCCTCTATCCATCTCCAGGCAAGTCCACCCACATGCAGATACACCCACATATGAGTATTAAAGGGTCATGGCATTAGGGAGGTTGAGAACTACTGACTTAGAGAATTGGCAGGAAAAGTCTGTCACACTGGGATAAGAGTGGTACACAGTCCAACACAAGCAACACCCTGGCAAGTGAGCAGCAAGTCTTGGGGGCAACTGAATTTGCAGCAATGTCTTCCTGAACTCTGTCACTCTATATAGAAAATAAGGGGTGGGGATGGGGAATGGGGGTGTGTGAGACAACTACTGAGAAGGAAATTAGAAGGTTTTCCTGCACTGGGTGCAGGATTCTGTTGCATTGCTCATATGTGGATCTAGGTTGAAGAACTAGGTCTCAGTCCCAGTGCAAAAAAGAACACCAGTACCCTAGAACTTGGTAAAAAAGGGCAGTGGGCACTCTGGTGACAGTTCCAGGGCAGAAATCAGTGGTTATGGTTGCTCACAGACTAGAGCACAAGCTAGGAGAGCAGTGACCACATCTCTCCTTAGGTCATTCTGTCTTGAAGAACTGAAAATATACAGATCCTTCTCCCTTTCCTGAACTAGCTCTGAAAACAGCTGCACATAAACAAAACAAAACAAAACAAAGCAACAACAACAAAAAGAATCCCAAAGCCTCAAGCTTAGGACAGTGCCCCCTCCACCCCAGAAGTGGACAGGAATTTTAACATAAAATTAAAAGTCAAGAAACAAGGTGGAAAAAATAGTCAAACAACAACCAAAGGAACAAAACCTGATAATATAAAGTTAATATGGTGACGGGGAAACTCAAAACCCAAACTGCAAAGAAGACACCAGGGTCAAAACTGCTATATCCAAAGCCTCAGATTAAAATGTGAATGCTCTCAGGCTCCCCTCTCCCCCCCACCCCCAAAAAAAAATTCCTGGAAGAGGATTTTAAAATCAAATAAGAGAAGTAGAGCAAAAATTGGGAAAAGAAATGAGACTGATGCAAGAAAATCATGAAATAAGAGGCAACAGGTTGGTAAAGGAGACACAAAAATAACACCTTAAAAACCAGAATAGGTCAAATGATAAAAGAGGCATAAAAATCTACTAAAAAGAAGACCACCTTAAAAAGCAGATTCGGCTAAATGGAAAAAGAGGTACAAAAGCTTGCTGAAGAAAATAATTCCTTAAAATATGTATATTCAAGACATTATAAAGGAAATCTGCCCTGATAGACTAAAACCAGAGGGGAAAAGAGGCTAAAGGACTAGAAGCACAAAGAGTAGAATTTGGTATAAGCAGGTAGTGGGAGATGTGACAAGTCAAAGATTATTGTCAGATAAAGGGGATTTCAGAATTCTTGAACATGGAAGTAGTACATTTGTGGGAGATGACAAGATCAAAGTTATGCCTATCTTTGTATATGGCTAAGGTAGAGCAGAGGAGGAGGAGGACCTCCTGGTCATGTGGAGTGAGTAGACTGATAAACTGAATAGTAAGGATGATTGAAGGAGAGTTAATATGCATATTGGCAGTATGAGGGTAGAAGCTGGGAAGGATAGAAAGACTGTGATCTAGGTTTGAATTTGTTGAGAAAGGAAGAAGAATGTTCTGGAAATCTGAAGACAATAGTTACTGGGATTTGGAATAAGTGAAAGATGTGGATTATATGGACCTCAAAGAAGGGGTTACTGAATTATAGAGGGAGAATACGGAAGTGAAAAAAGTTATCGTAGAAATGTGTTGTCTGGCTGAGGCTGCCTACAATTTAAAATATGGTATACATAAAAATAATAATAGCAATAACAATAGTAACATACTCATGTGCCATTTTAGATTAACAACATATTTTCCATGGAGAATCTACATACAAGAAGATAATTTGACTGTTTTAAAAATGTTGTATGCTACATGTTGATTATATTAAGTTTATGTTATTTTTATGAAATTTCATAGCACAGATAATTTTAATATAGATCTGTTAATTCTTTAAATATATGCTGTGTCTCTAATAATAATTATTCTAGGCGCTGAAAAAAGAAATTGAGCAGGCCTCCCTTAAATTTTCCAGATCAGATATTAGATTCACAAAAAAGACAAGATTTTAGTCAAAAAGAGCCTCAGATTTAATTTAGAATTACCCACTCATTGCATAGATTGAAGAAACTAAGGCCTACAGAGTTGTGACTTTCCTAGAGCCACACAGTAAGATGCAACAAAACTTGTATTTGATACCAGAGCCTCTGACTTAGTGTCCAGTGATCTTCACATAGCATGCATGACATTCTAGATGACATTCCTCTCTCCTAGACATGTTCCCCATTTTCTTTACTTCAAAATCAAGTCTCTACTGTTGTCTCATCCTGGAATTTCCCCCTTAGCACCTAGACCTCTTCACCCCTGAATATCTTACTATACCTTCAGCCTTGCTGACCCTGAAATATCCTTCCACAAGGCCTTCCCTCGTCTTCCTTCTTCTTTTGGTGAATTCTTCCTGAACCTTCCATTTTGTGATGGGTCTCAGGCCAGCCTTCCATATCTCCTGCCCCCACTTTGGCCCTTTTCCTAACTTTCTGATCTTCAGAATCATGCCCCTATGCTATATTTCAGCTCTCCTTTGTGTGCTGTCTTACTCTAAGAATGTGAAGTGTTTAAGAGCAATGATTGTCTTTTTTTTTTGCTTGTATTTGCATCCTCAGTCTTTAGCACAGTGCCTTGCACTTAGGAAGTGCTGTTTGTTTCTTCCCTTCTTATAAAAGAAGTGATCACAGAAGAGGATACAGATAAATTTAATAAAACATTTTAGACAAGATCAAAACCAGGATAATAAAAGAATCTATGACTTGGGAAAGAAAAATTGTCATCAATTATATCAGGTAGGGTGATCTTAAAGACACAGATAATTAATACAAATATGTAAGGCCAAGAGCCATTCCTCTAATGAATATGAGTTAGGAGTTCTCAAAAGAATTGCAAACTCCTAATGATCTTATAAAAGATTACTCCAAATCACTAATAATATAAGAAAACAAATCAACTCTGGGTTTTCACTTCACACCAAGGCAATTAGCAAAGACGAAAAAAGATAGCAATAAACAATATTGGAACTGCTGTGGAAAGACAGGGCACTAACACATTGTTGATATAGTTTTTAATAAGATAATTCATTCTGGAAAACAATATGTAATTGCACTAAAATAATAAGCAAAATGTCTATACTTTTTGACCCAGAGTCCCTATAGCTAGGTATATATTACAAGATAGTCAAAGACAGAAAGTTTCCATATCAAAAGACTCATAGAAGATTTTTTTGGGGAGGTAGGGGGTTACCAAAGATTTGGGAATAAAGCAGATTATTATTTGGGAGGCAACAGGATATGGTAGAACAGCAATTCTCAATCTGTGGGTCATGACCCCTTTGGGGGTCAAACGACCTTTCACAGGGGTCACAGGGGTTGCCTAAGACCATCAGAAAACACATTTTTCCATGGTTTTAGGAACTGAGACACTGCTTCTCCATCTGTCTCCAGGCTGGTCCACCCACATGCAGATATGCCCAAATAAGAATATTAAAGGATCATGTCATTAGGAAGGTTGAGAACCACTGTGCTAGAAGGAATGCTGTATTTGAAGTCAGGGGACATTAATTAAAATTCCAGTCTTGCTAACCTGTGACAAATTGGACTAGTCCCTAATCCTCTTTGGACCCTTCTTTTGTCACATATAAAATTAGAGGGTTGTAATAGATGGCCTCTGAGGTCACTTCCAAATATAAATCTATGCTCTCATGACTAGAGAATGGCCAAATAAATCTTGATCAATAATATAATAAGGTGTTACTGTCCTATAAGAAACAATGAGATTGAAGAAATAATAGAAGCATAGGAGGAGTTATATAAAGTGATCCAGAGTGAAATAAGCAGAATCAGGAAAACTATGTACACAAAGACTACAACAATTTAAAAAACCAAACAAGAATTACTACATAATTATATGATATATAATTATATAATACATTATATTGTGACATATAATATATTATATGATAATATATAATTGTTATGGCAAAGATTGGCTCCAGAAAAGAAGTAAAAATTGTTTCTTCTTTCCGTAGAAGTGGGAGACTTTTTGATAAACTTCCTTTTTTTCTTTTTCTTTCTTGCTTTTTAATCTTTGTTTCAAGGAATGGTTTTCTAGGGAATGGAGGGGAGGTGGAAGGATATATTCAGAAATGAAGATAATGTAAAAACTAAAATCAATAAAGATTTTAAAAAGGATATTGGCAAGCTGGAGTATGTCCAAATGACAGTAAATTGTATTATTAAGGAGACTTGAAATCATTTCATGTAAGGATGTCATATAATTTCACATTCTAAATCTATAGATGAGAAAACAGAATATAATTATTGTTTTCAGATATTTGAATCATTGTCTTATAGGAGATTGAATAAGATTTACTCTGCATGGCTTCAGAATGGAGAAATAAGACCTATATATTGAAATGATAGGGAATCAGATTTCTGCTTATAATAAGAAAGTGCTTCCTAATAACAATAGGTATTCAATGATGTAATGGATCACTTTATAGTTTGGGGAGCTTCTAATCACTGGAAGTATTCATGCAAAGACTGGGTGTCACAGATTTTGTGGAAGAAAATTCTTAGACAACTTCCAAGGCCTCTTTCAACTATGGTTAAGTTAGTTTCTAAAACAAACAAACATAGGGAAATTGAATAAATCTCTTTGATGCAACCCAATTGGCCATGGTTTGGTTGATTTGGAATACTGACCTCCATAAGAAATGATTATATCTACTGTGGTAATGTGCATCCATTGTTTTGTTGACCAGAACAAGCAGAAATGTCTCTACTGCAGTGATTTTTTTTCCTTCAACTTTTTAAAGCTTTTAAGAACAAAAGTATCCGTATGTAGGAAAGACGTTGGGATATGTAATCTAGTCATAGTTTCTAATGTAAATAAATTCTAAATGACACAATATACATTTATTTATTTTATATGCAGTTATTAATCTTTATCAGTCCAAGTTTATTTTGGAGCTTGGTTTGTAGCATTTTTTTCATGGCAGATATAATACATATTTGTTTATTAGCGTATTTGCATGCAGGTAGGTAGACAGGAAAATACATAGATGTATTTTGTAATAAAGAAATCCTAACTATAAAAATCTAAATTGTTTATACATGTGAAATCATGTAAAATGTATTTCCATATTAGCCCTGTTGAAAAAAAATGATCAAGTAAAATAAGGTG
Source organism: Pseudocheirus occidentalis (assembly GCA_028646575.1). Classification (NCBI taxonomy): domain Eukaryota; kingdom Metazoa; phylum Chordata; class Mammalia; order Diprotodontia; family Pseudocheiridae; genus Pseudocheirus; species Pseudocheirus occidentalis. Next base: position 6,323 of record JAQQSW010019567.1, read on the forward strand.
AAAAAATTATACTTTAATCTGCACTGAGTTCATCAGTTCCCTTTATACAGATGGATAGCATTTTTCATCATGAGTCCTTTGGAATTGTCTCAGACCATTGTAGTGATTAGAGTAGCTGAGTCTTTCAGAGTTGATCCCCATTATATCATTGCTGTTATTGTATATAATGTTCTCCTGGTTCTTTGTGCTTCCTTCTGTATCAATTCAAATAGACCTTTCCAGGAAAAAAAAATCTAAATTCGTAAAAGGCAAACTTAGGGGGAATCAAAATATTAGAGAATTTATTTTTTAAAATGACTTTCCATATGCAAATGAGGTATTCAATTTACCAAAAATATCATTGTGCAAATAATTCCAGCAACACATGTAATATATACAATGATTTATAACTGCATGTGAATATGTTGACCATACACTCAAACACACACACACACGTGCACACACTACATTTTGGAAGTGAAAAGGACCATCTGTACCTCTCAGTGAGGGCCAGAGAGGTAATGTCATTTTCCAGGTCATTTTTGTCTTCATAATTACCTTAATTTTCACCACTACCATCATTGTCATCAGCATCAGCATCAGCATCGATGTAAAGCTCTTGAATGCCTGCCGTATAAAGGGTTCCATGTTAAAGCCAGGATGTATAAAGATGCAAAAGCATTATTTCTGTCTTCAAGTTATTTAAAATCAAATTGGGATGGCAGGACCTAAACATAAAAAAAATAAATAAATAACAAGACAAAGTCACATAAACTAAATGCCAAATATAGAGTAGAAATGAGTGACAACAAAGTTCCAAGGAAAAAGTTCCAAGTCTGGGATGATCAGGGAAAATCTTTTAAAAGAGTAAAGTCTCAAACAGGGCTTTCAAAGAAAGATAGGGCTTAGATAATCAGAGAGCCCTGTGGAAGACATCCCAGGTAATAGTAAGGCCACAGGGACACTGTGGTGGGAGGAACACACTGCACTGCACAATTAGGTTTAGGGAATTGCAAGTAGGCTGGATAGTGGTGGAACAGAGTATATTTCAATTTTCCTAAGTTCTACTTTTCTATACTACCTCAATTAAAAAGACAAAGTCTTGAATTAGGATAAAATGAAGACCATATTTAACCCAAGGTTGGGAAGAGGACTAGTTTGTAGCTTACTTAATCTAATTGTTTTGATCCTCTCAATAGCCATTTCAAATTGTTCTTCAGTCAGTCTGATTGATTGTTACGCTAAGCAATCATTAAATAGAAATGAAAACCCTAGTCCAGCAGTACCAATTCAGAAAGATGTGATCAGCCTAGTAAATGAAATAAAATTATTACTCTACTGTTGACCACTGTTAATCATCCACTCTCCCTGGCATAGAAAATACCAAGCTAAAGTGTAATCTGATTGGGGACATTGCATTTTAAATGAATTTTGAAGCATATGAGTACTCTTGTGCACACTTTACTATTCTCTAGAAAGTGATCAGAATTAGTTCAATTCACAGAGTAATTAGAAGCGTGTCTCTTGGGCCATCTCAATTGAGTGGAAGTTTTTTCCTGCTGTTTAGGGACCTTTCTAGGTTACTCATGGATTCTTTTTTTTTTTTTTGTAGTAGAGGGACCCCTCTGCCTAAATTCTTACCTTTTAGCTCTCATACATTGTATAATAGCAAATCAAGAATACATTTCTTCTTAAAGGCACAAAAACAAGTAAGTCTCTTACTATAGTTCCTTACAAACCAGCATGTTTTGGTTCCTTTAAGAACTTTTCCCATAGAAAGGCTTTTTAAAAAATGCTCAAGGTAAATATGCCCTTAAATGCCCTTAACTTTGTGATAAGTGATAGGTGGGATTCATGTTAGAAGAAGTTGCTTTATGACCAATAAAACACCTGCTGAAATGGGAGTCAGGTAAAGAATGGATAGTAAGAATCTGTATCAGATTAAACCTGTGCTTTGCCTTTAAAAGTAACCTTTGCTGTTTATATGGAGAATCTATAGTGAGCATAGAAACTGATCAATAATGAAAGAAATCAATGAATAGAAATATATCTATTAACATTCTTGAAATAAAGAGAAAACCCATTTCATGATGATAAAATTTGGAAAGACTTAAAGTGCTCACCCACCTACCCCCACCCTCTTTTATGTTGCCTACTACAATGTGGATTTATGTTCAATGGAATATTGTCTACTGTATAACAAGTGTAGTATAAAGTGCCATATTGGACTACCATATGGCTACTAACCTCAGAGGTTGGTAGCAACTATCAATGTAGAAATTAGAGAGCAGAATGAGCCTGAGGATAGAACCAGTTATCACTCAAGCATGCTATATAATTGGCTGTAGCAAGAAAGTAAAAAAAAAAAGAGTCTTAGAAACCAGATGGATTTGAAATGTTCCATTATTCATAAACACTTTTTTTGAGGCTGTACTTGTTACCATTCCCAAACATTCTGCTGTAGAAACATGCTGAAGAAAGAGCAAAAAAGGACAAAAAGTCCTTGCCTGTTTGCCTGGAAGTTGTCCCTGTACCCTGACTTAGATGAAACACGCTTGTGCCAATTTGTTCAGAGATGCTTCTGAGTTGTTGGGCAGTGATGAACTTTTTGTTTGTGTTTTTCCTTGGAGGGAAAAGAGGAAAACTGCAATTTACAGCCCTTCATAGCTACAAAACTTCATTCTCTTTACAGAAATTCCTGAGTTTCCCTTCTTTTTCTTCATCTAAATGACAGCTCTTGTCATTTCCCTGATAGGAACTACCTTCCTTGGGAACATAAGTCCCTCATTCCCTTGCTACCATTTGTATTTTTCTCCTTCTCTACACCATTCTCTTCTAGCTGGGGGCTCTAGTTAAGAGGGGGCTAGAGGAAAGGGAAAGATAATATGAGACTGAAGAGAGTTGAAGTTGCAGCTGGAGATGCAGTTTGTCTCAAGTCAATGTCAAGTTTGAGGACAAAGAACAAAATGGTTGAAGCCATTTTTAGATGAGAGAGGTATTTGTTACAAAACCGATCCTAGGAGTTTGCAATTCTAGTTCATGTAAGCATGAACATCCCCTTTCAAAGAGCATTCATGTATCATAAAAGATAAGTGGGAAGAAAATCAAGTCACCTACTCTATAACATCACAAACTGAGTGACAGTCATACAGAGAAGCTCATATAACTTTATTGGATTTTTCCATTTACTTTAGTGGTTGAGAATGTTGAATAAAGATCTATTAAGAAAAGAATAGTTACAATATTAACATTTTAATGTGGATTTTTTATGTTTTTGCAGTAAGAATTAGAGAACTGATTGATACCTTAAGGAAGGTACATTTACCTTGCCCAGCCCGATCATACCAAACATTCATCATAGCCAAATCCAAATTATTGCTGTGTACCACAAGAGAAAAATCATCACCTTGCAATTCCCCTTCTAACTTTTGAAAGAAACAGAAAATTGAAAACACCATGGTGAGAAAATGTAGCAGGTATTATGATGGGGTGTCAATGAGTAAATTACATATTTGGACATTTCTTGTACCATCAGCTCAGCTCTCAATTATCTGTGCTAATGGAAAGGAGGAAAAGAACAGATGATCCAAACAGCAAATAATCTGCAATTGAGTTATTTTTAACTTTAGAATACATTATGCCTTTTTTTTGGTAGCAAGTTTGCCTTTTAATTGTTTTGCAGGACTAATATTAAAAATTATTTTGTATTCACTGGCTACATGCCTATAAGGGAAGCCTATTGAAATTCCTCTCACCCTCCAAGATTTAACTCAGTTCTCACCTTTTCTCTAAAGAGCTTCCCAATGTCCCTTAGTTATTTTTTCCTACTGCACTTCCCTAAATGGTATTACCACACAACTTAATATTTAGTATCATGGGATTGAAGATATTAGAAATTGTAAGGTACATCAGAAAATAGTTATTTTTTTGCAACCTCCTCAATCCATGTATCGAGGCTCAGAGATGGTAAGTAGGATGCTAAGGTAATGCCATCTCATTTTAGGACCTGAAAGAGACTGATAGCAATGGAAGTATAAAAAACCAAAAGGATGATTACAAATGGAGAACCAATGTTATCACTGCTGACTGGCTGGAAAGAAAGATATTGAAAAGAAGAAGTTGAAAATGACTCAGGTTTAGTAGCAATGTGGAACTGGGTTAATGGTACTTTATTTGGAATCATAGGACTAAGGTTCAAATCCTGCCTTTGCTAGTTGGTATTTCTAATTAATTGGATGGATCACTTAACTTCTCTGGTTTTCAGTTTCTTCATCTGTAAAAGCAGAGAGAATGGGATTGACAACATATGTAGAAGGGTTAGCCTTAGCAAATTTAAAACCATCTCTTGCTCTGAAACTGGAGAAATGGAAGACAGACTAATGATAGAGAAAGAAATTTTTGTAGGAGTATCAGAGAGTTTGTGGTAGATGGCTTCAATATTCTCAATAAAGTAAGAGTTAAGGTTGCCTGATGAAAGTAATGAGGAGGGGAGGAATGGTTAAGAATGAGAACTTGAGGGGGGCAGAGCCAAGATGGCGGCGTAGAAGCAGCAAAGCACCACAGCTCCTGCACAAACACGCTAAAAAACTCATAAAATGGGACTCTAAACAGATTTTAAAGCTCCAAAACTCTACAAAAGACAGAAAGCCCATCTGTTGCTACAGGCAGCTCAACAGGCGGGGCTCTTCACAGCAGTCTGGGAGCCTCCGCCAAAACCCCCA
>JAQQSW010019568.1:0-11022 GCA_028646575.1 Pseudocheirus occidentalis
AGTAGAAACCCGTGATAACCAATGACAGAGTGATTATTATCTTCTTCTTGAACTGTACATTCAGCCTCCCTCCTTCTCAAAGCCATGCCTAGAATATGCTCCTAGCCTTGAATGAGATAAAATGTCAAGTGCTTAGGAAGCCTTAAAGTACCATATTCATACCACCTATTCTATTACCTCTGTCTCTTAAACCTTCCCTGATTCCCATCATTGCATGTGCTCTCTTCATCCTTAAATTACCTTGTGCTGTATTTATCCTTATTCACGTTGTATCTTCCTATGTACAATGTATAGGCTTGCAATATGTTTGGGTTTTGTTTCTTTTTCCCCTTACTCTCCCCTGCCTAGCACAGTTGGTGGTGTTTAACATTTTAATCAATGATTTAGAAAAAGAAATAGATGGTGTGCTTATTAAATTTGTACATAACCCAAAGCTAGAAATAATCACTTCTATGTTCATTGACAGAGTCAGAATCTGAAGAGATATGGACAGGCTGGAACATGGGACTGAATCTAAAGAAATGGAATTCAATAAGGATAAGTCTTATACCTGGGATCAACTTCAGTAGTACAAGATGGAGAAACATGATTAAATGGCAGTTTGTCTGAAAAATAATAATATCTGACCATTATATAGATAGCACTTTAAGGTTTGCAAAGCACTTTATATAATTATGATCTCATTTGTACCTTACAATGGGTATGGTTGCTTCCATTTTTTAGATGGAAAAACTGAGACTCAGAAATGTTAAGTGATTCATCCATGGTCATATAACCATTAAATAAAGTGGGATTTTGACCTAGGCCTTCCTGAATCCAAGTCCATCATTCTAGCCCACTGTATCCTTTTAGGCATTTTGTTAGTTTGTAAGCTGAATATGAACATGACACAGCAGCTTAATTCAATATATTTCCCTTTTAAAAATATTTTTACAAGTATTCAAAATTTCTCTCCCATTGCCCTCTTTAACTTGAACAATTTTTAAAAAGAAAGGAAAAAAGAACACCCTCATAAAAATATAGAGTCCAGAAAAACCATTTTCCACATTGACAATGTCTGAAAAGATATATCTCATTCTGCACTTTTTATGCCTATCAGCTCTCTGGCAGGCAATGGGTGGTGTGATTCATCTTCATCCTTTGGCTTAAGGTTTATCATTGTATTGAGCAGAGTTCTAAAGTGGTTTTTCTTTATAATGTTATTATGTAAACTGTTCTTCCTGCTCTGCTCAGTTCACTATGCATCAGTTTATAAAGTTCTTCCAAGTTTCCTTTGAGACTGCCCATTTTGTCATTTCTTATAACATAATATCCAATTAATTTATAAACCATAATTTGTTTAGCCATTCCCTAGAAGGTGGATGCTCCCATGGTTTCCAGTTTGGGGTATTACAAAAAGAGCTACTAGAAATACTTTTGTACACATGGATTCTTTTCCTGTTTGTTTTCTCTCTTTGGGATGCAGGCCTAGTAGTGGCGCAGCTGGGTTAAAGGGCATCCGTAGCTTAGGGAACTTTTGGGGCATGGTTCCAAACTGCTTTCTAGAATGGCTATACCAATTCACAGCTTCCCCAACAGTGCATTAGTATGGCTGTTTTCTTCCAGAAACTCTAACATTTCTCATTTTCATCTTTCGTCATCTTTGCCAATCTGATGGGTATGAGGCAGAAACCTCAGAGTTGCTTTAATTTGCATTTCTTTATTTGTGATTTGGAATATTTTTTATATGTTATTTGTTAATAACCTTATTTCTTCCTTTGAAAACTGCCTATTCAAGGGGCAGCTAGGTGGCACAGTAAATAGAGCACCAGCCCTAGAGTCAGGAGAACCTGAGTTCAAATTCGGCCTCAGATACTTGACATACTTACTAGCTGTGTGACCTTGGGCAAGTCACTTAACCCCAATTGCCTCGCCTCAAAAAAAAAACTGCCTATTCACATCCTTTAACCATTTATCTATTGGGGAATGGCTCTTAATCTAATTCAATATTGAGAAACATAGCATTAAGAACTAGGGAGGTGTTAGCATTTCTATACTCTTCTCTGGTAAGACCACCTAGGGAATATTATGTTTAGTTCTGGATGTCTCATCTTGGAAAGGACATGTATAAACTTGAGAGCATTCAGGAAAAGGGCAACCAGAGTGAGGAAGGGCCTTGAAATCCAGATCAGACTCTCTCAAATGATATAAGGCTGTTTAGTCCATGTAAGGGAAGGCATGGGGAATGCCGGGGTGGGGGATGGGGAAGGTGTTACCTGTCTTTAGGTACTTGGACTATCAAATAGAAAAGAAGCCTAGATTTTTGTTTGGCCCTAGAGGGTAGAATTAAGACAGATATAGGCTTCATATCAGGAACAATTTCCTAATCATCAGAGCTGTCCAAAACTGAGGCTGTCTCAGGATGTAGTAGGTCCTCCTGTATTAGAGGGTCTTGGAGCAAAAGGTTGATAGCAATTTGAGGTTGCTTGATGGAAGATTCGTAGTCAGGTATGAGTTGAACTAGATTGCTTCTGAGGTCCCAGTCTACAATGTCTTGAACGTAGTGGATGTTTAATAAATGTTGAAATGAATTGAATATCTCCTAAGGGCATTTCTATTTTAAAAGAGTACCTTAGGGAAAGGTCATTGTATAACTCAAAGATATAAATGTTGGTATTTCAGTTATCTGTGGGGGGATTTTGGAGCAAAAGCTGTCCCTACTGGGAGGCTGGTGAGGGTATAGAGTTACCCACCCTCAGTTTAGCCACAAGCTGCTAGAAGCAGATAATGTGTGGGTGGGGGAGGAGAGATCTTTTATAATAATACAGATTTCTTTAAAGTTTTGCAAACTGCTTTCTCCACAACAACTTTGTGAAGGAGGTAGGGTTAGTATCCCGTTTTGCGGATGGGAAAACTGAGGCTCAGAAAGGTTGCTTGATTAGGGTACCCTTATTTTACAGATGAGGATACCATTACTCACAGAGCTTATATGACTTACTTAAGGTGGAACAACTAGTCAAGTGTCAGAGTCAAGGGCATTTTAAGGCTGAGACCCAAATGCAGTTCTTCTGACCACAAATCCAGTGTCCTTTCCCCTTCATCATTCTGCTTGACTGAAATGTGGCAATGGGTTGATGGACTGAGTACTTCTCATCCTGCATCTGATATGGGAGAACTCAGAGCCAGGAGCTGAGATGTGTGGGTGGGCTACAAATTGACTCAGGGCCTCTAAAAGGAAAAGAGAGTCCTGTTCCTTTAAGCATCCCACTCCTCATCCTCCCCCTCTTCACTACCCCTAGCCCTCTCTGGGTTTCTGGAGGAGCAGAGACTTGGAGCCGTCTTCTCCCTGCCCTGCCGGGCTGCTCACTTGCTGCTCTAGAGGCTGTGCTTTTCGGTATCCATGGAAACCATTAGTTGCTAAGCAACTGGAGCATCATCTGTGCTGAGCTCTCGCATCTAATTATCCCATCACAGTGGCTGAGAGGGGTTTGGGGAGTCGGGAGGAGTTGGGTGGGGGTGAGGCCAAGCAGAGGAGCAAAAGGATAACTCTTTTAATGGAACTTATTCTTTGACAAGACTGAAGTCATTTAAAGACACAGAGCCTGCTCCTGTGGGGGATTCCCTGGAGTGCTTGAAATAGGACTGCATTCCTGGGGTCCCTGTCTAAGCTCCAGCCTCTGTTTAGGATCTGTTTTTTCCTAATATCATCTCTGTTCTCTCTTCCCCCTCACACCCCACCACCCCCAGCCTCATCTTTTCCCTGCTTATACTATTCTGCCAAGACTTACAGGAGAGCTATCGGACCTTTCTGGTGTTCTGCCCCTTAATTTTCTCTTTTTGGATTATAAACTTTTAAGATTTGAGAGTTAGAAGGATCCTCAGAGATCGCCTAGTCCAGCCCCTTCATTTTACAGATAAGAGAACTGAGGCCCAGAGTTTCAAAGGGATTTGCCCACAATCACAAAGGGAAAAGTTACTCCTGGCCAGCTATTGCAGGGAAGAGAGAGCAAGAGCTCATTTGTAGTTGATAAATTAATTGTGTGTCTGCTTGTCTTGAGGGGGAGGTAGAAGTGTCAGCTCTTGATGGGGACCATTGCCCTCCTACTGGTGAATATTATCTTTGTGTTTCCCCCAGAGTCTAGCACAATGCTTTGCTCATAATGAAAATGCTTCACATTTACCTTAGTGGTTTAAGGCTTACAAATTCTTTGAGGTGAGTAGGAAGTAGGATTATCTTCATTTTACAGATGGGGAAACTGAGTCTTAGAGATTCATGGCTCTCACCTATCTAGGAAGTGTTGGGGCCATTAGGACTCATTATTCCACTCTGCCTCTGTGACAGGGGCCTGTGAATCAAAAGCCCTCAATAAATGCTTTTTTAATAGCAGAAGCTCACATTTACTTAGTAATTTGAGGTTTATAAAATGCATTTCAGAATAATAATAGCATTTATATAACGTGTTAAAGTTTGCAAAGCATTTCAGATATATTATTTCATTTAATCCTTACAACAGTCCTGGGAGGGAGAAACTATTATTATCCCCATTTTCAAGATGAGAAAAGTAAATGACTTTTCCAAGGTGTCATAGTCAGCATCTGTGGCAAGACTCAAATCCCGGTCTTGCTGACTTGCCCAACCCTCAATATATCTGTGGAGCCACCTAACTATGACAACAATGGTTTGATAGGTAGGGGAAACATCATTTAATATCTCCATTTTACAGATGAGGAAACTGAGTCTTAGAGAGTATATGTTGTGTTTAGTAGCTGTGATCACACAATTACTAAAAATTCCTACCAGGATTTAAAACAGGGCTCCTGACTTGAAATCAAAAGTGATCTTTCCACTATAACAATGAATTGATAGAATTCTATTTACTTTGGGTAAATTACTTCAGTTTCCTTGCTCTTAGTTTCTCCCTTTATAAAATGGTGAGGACTGTAAAATGTGAAAGTATTTTTAGACATATTACTATCAGAATATAAGGGTTTATTATCACTTCTACATTACAAGGAGAGGAAGGAGGAAAGGAAGAGAAGCTTATTTCTCTGGACCTTAGTCTTGAATCTGTAAAATGGGGGGTTAAACCAAGTGGCTCTGAGGATGATGAGATTATGTTGGGGGAGGAGGGGAAATAATGGACAACTTGCCAATGTCAGACTTATAATCTTGTAATACTGATCCAGGACACAGAGCTGGTCAGTCTTCTACTTATCAGACTACAGTGGTGGGACTAGGGGAGGACCTGGTAGAGATTTCCTTCTCTGGGGACTAGTAGAGGCCATGGGATCACCTGATGCCCTTCCCTTGCTTTCTTATAGGAGGGACCCAAGTTTAAAGATCCCTCCAAACTAAAGGCTCCCTCTTCTTGAGCCCACTAGGCTCCTCCCCTTGTATTGGGGTGTGGGGTAGAGCCAACAGGTTCTCATAGGAAAATTGTGAGGCCCTTCTTAGCAGCACAAGGACCAGACTGAGATGCATGGTAACGACCTTAACAATAGTGACTTGCATGTGTTGACATTCTCATCATTTCATCTTAGAAGCAGCTCAGTGGTGCAATGGATAGAGTGCTAGCACAGGCCTGGAGTCTGGAGGACTTGAGTTCAAACACAGCTTCTGATACTTCCTGGCTGCATGACCATGGACAAGCCTCTTAATCTCTGCCTCAGTTTTCTCAACTGTAAAATGGGGACAACAGGTAACCCTGCCTTCAGGGTTGTTGTGAGGGTTAAATAATATATTTGCAAAGCACTTTGCACAGGGCCTGGCATGTAGTAAATGCTGTGAAAGTACTTATCACTTCCCCTCTTCCTCCTTAACCTCATAGTAACCCCTGTGAAGTAGTAGATGAGGGAATTGTTACCCCGATTTTCCAGACATGGAAACTAAGGCTCTTCAAATCATAGAACTGGAAGGGTCATCTAATTAAACCTAATTTTTCAGATGAGGATACTGAGTCCTGAAGAAGACCCATTGGGAAAGAGGCAGAGGTCTCGAATGTGGTCTTAGAACATCCAGGCACTAATAAGAAACGATGAACAGGATGCTTTTAGAAAAACCAGGGAAGACTCACATGAATTGAGGCAAAGTGAAGTGAGCAGATCCAGGAGAACATTGCACACAGTAACAGCAAGTGTTACAATGATCGGCTGTGAAATGACTGAGCTATTCTCAGCAAAACAAAGATCCAAGACAATTCTGAAGGACCTATGGTGAAAAATGACATCCACCTTCATGGAAAGAACTGATGGAGTCTGAATGCAGATCGAAGCATACTGGGTTTTTGTTTTTTGTTGTTGTTTTTTTACTTTTTTCTTTTCACAACATGACTAATATAGAAATGTTTTGCATGACTTCACATGTATAATCTTTATCAAACTGCTTGCCTTCTCAATGAGGAAGGAAGGGAGGAAGGGTACAAGAGAATTTGGAAGTCAAAACTGTAAAAAAAAACAACAAAGATTAAAAATTGTTTTTACAAGTAAAAGAAAGTTTTGTTCATCTAAAACAAAACAAAACAAAACATTTAGAGATGCCTCAAGCAAAGGCCTCCATGAAATGTTTTTACCTCTTTTTTTGCCTAACCCTGGTTCAGAGGCTCAGAGGCCTTATGGGAAGAGACTAGGGTTAACCTCATCTGTCCTGTCCTGCTCTAGGGAGAAAGGACTAGAACCAACACCCCTGACTTTGACTCCCAAATAGCCCTGCATTTGGAGTCCAGAGCTCCTAGTCTCAAATCCAAACTTGACAACTTTTTGTTCAGTGCATTTAGTTGTATCCAACTCTTTGTGATCCCATTTGGGGTTTTCTTGGCAGAGATACTGAGTGGTTTGCCATTTCCCTTTCCAGCTCATTTTACAGATGAGTAAACTGAGTCAAACAGGGTTAAGTGACTTGACCAGGGTCACACAGCTAGGTTCAAGAATGGGAGAAGCAAGATATGGGGGCCTGGGCAGTGTAGGTCAGGCATGTGAAATACACACACACAGTCCTGACTCATTTGGACAATTTGGAACTGAGCACCCCTAGCTACACACCTCAGTTCAGGGTTTCAGCTTTAGCTCCCATTTCATAAAGACTTCACGGAGAACTTCTGTGGGAGCAGGAAGACACCTACATGGTGATGATAGACCATGGAACATAGACCCAGAAGTAGAGGGGCTTCTGAGGCCACCTAATCCAACTTCTTCATTTCACAGAGGAGGCAACCTCTAAGGTCCATGGAAGATGAGTGAATTATGCAAGGTCACCCAATAAGGGAGTATGTAACAGAACTGAGACTAAACCCATGTCCTTACGTTAAATTAACCTCAGCACTCTTCTACTGGACCACGAAGCTTCCCTTGAGATTTTTATAGGGAGGGGAAACACGATCAGAGCAGAGGGATACAACCGGGGGAGAAGACTGGGTAGGAATGAGCCGATGGAGGGACAGGATTTGAGGAAGACAGAGGTATTGGGCTTGCATGTCTGAGGGGACAGAGCCAAGGGATTTGTGGAGGTGAGCCCAGTCAAAGTGATGGATACATTTGGAAGCTGACAAGGAACGGTTCTTCCTATGGGCTCCCCATCCCACCCCAGCTACTGTTCCTCATTCCATCTGAGGCCAACAGAGGTAGGGCAGCTCCCCTCCCCCTTCCCTAGAGTCCTTCTTGACCTCCTTCCCCATCGGTTAGTGCCTAGCTAGCTTCCCTGTAGGAGGGGAGGGGAGGAACCCAATAGGGATGAAGGGGGCGGGGTGTTCTAAGAAGTCCGGTCGTGCATGTAGGAGAAGGTGTGAATCAGAGGCGGCAGGAGTAGTGAGCTGACTGCTAATGAGTCTGCTGTCCATGCCTGCAGAGGAGAAAGCCCATCCTTCCCTTACCCCTGTCTCTGAACCTATCCCTGTCCCAAAAGGTATGGGAAAGAATAGGAACGTTTGCAGAGGCCACAGCGGGTCACAGACCTGCCCTCCACTCCAGCACAAACGCTGGTGACGTAAATCCAGGCATCCCTACGTCATGCTGCTCAGTGAGCCAAAGGTGCAGTCCCAAGCCATCTCTGGGGTAGCTCACCACCCCTTTCAGAATGTATGAGCTCCAAATCTAGTCTATTGGGAGCAGGAGTTCTCTGTGGGGGATTGGGAATAGCAGAATGGCTATTCATCAAGCAAGTCTAGATCACACTCCCCCCAACTCCAAGCCCCCAACCAAGAGGAAGGAAGGAGAGTGTGGAGTTTGAAGCAGGGGTCGTTGGCTCTACTTGGCTGCCCCTGCTGATGCCCCCAACTCTGACTGCCTGTCTCCCTCGAGCCCTGTTTGATATGCACATCAGACATCAGTGCCCTTTGCAAATCTGCTATTTGTACAGAGGATTGAGGTAGGAGGGAGGAAGGAAGGGAAGGCAGAAGAGAAGAGATACAAAGTCCCCTCCCCTTTTGTCTCCTCCCTTTCTCGGCCCTCCACTTTTCCTTCTGGTCCCCATGGTCTCTTCCTGCAAGGACCAGGACCCTAATTCCAAATACCAACCCACACTTCCAGCCTGGGGAGGCCACCTCCTTAGACACAGCACAGGTATACAAATATCTGTGTATACACATAACCTTTAGTCCCTGATACTTGTGTCCTATCTCCAATCTGTTGTAACAGGAAGTTTCTCCTTAGGCTCTCTCCAAGCTCAGGGTCTCAGAGACCTCAGAGCAAGATGCATGGCTGGAACTGGATTGAAAGTGCAAAGGTGTGGAGACAATCAATCCCAAGAAGGGGAAGAGACAGGTACAACTCTGCCTTCCTAGGGAGAAAGGACTAGCACCAACTTCTCTGGGCTCTGACCCTAAATGACTCTCAAGTGATTTATTGTCGTGGAAATTCCCCACCCAGACTGCCTCTTGGAAATCTCTAGAAGCAGTAGAACTCGACTTTGGTGTGGGCTTTGGGGAGAAGGGGAATGACAGCCAAGGGCTTCTCTTCCCTTGCCTGGTTTAAGGTGCCAATAAGTGGTATCCAGGTAAGGCTGGGAAGATGAAAGAACATTTACAGAGGGATGAGGAGTTGGGGGTGAGGATGTCTACTTCTTGAAAATGGTCTCTTGAGAAAGGGCTTAGGCAGTAAAGTGTGAGAGAAAAGAACCTGGGAATGGGAGGAAGAACAGTTAGGATCCTTGCCCCAACCCAAAGTCCTGGAATTGGCTTATTTGGAAACCTGAGCTGTCTGTGCTGCTTTTCCAGCTTCCTCCTGGAGGTGCTGGAGGAGGAAGGGGAAGGAGCCGCTGAGCAGCTGCCTGGTGACCCAGACTCCTAGAAGTATGTCCACCCTGGCAGGTTTGGGAAAAGTAGATGAGAGCCTGGGGTTGTGCCAGGGAGACTTAGAGTAAGGCTGCTTCTAGGTCTGCTCAAGAGAAGTGCTCTATGAAACACCCCCTTCACATCACCCCCCCCCCCATAATCCGATTTATACTCCTACTCCCTCCTCTGGACCCATCACCATGGCAACAGTTTTCTCGGCTGCACTTCATCAGTTTCCTAGAGAAATATCTTCTTCCTTCTTCCCCCTCCTCTCTCTCCCTCTCTCCCTCTCTCGGTCTCTCTGTTTCTTTCTCTCTCTCCCTTCTCTGTTCTTTTCATTCTCTCCCTCCTTCTCTCTCTCCCTCTTCTCTCTCTCTTTCTCTTTCCCTCCCTCTGTCTCTGTTTATTTCTCTCTCTCCCTTCTTTCTCCCTGTCCCTCTCTCTCTCTCCCATTCTTTCTCTCTCCCCCCTCTTTTTTCTCTCTCCCCCTCTCTCTCTTTTCTCTCTCTCTCTTTCTCTGTCTCTGTCTCTGTCTCTCTCTTTCTCTCCCCCTCTCATTCTCTCCCTCTCATTCTCTTGCTCCATCTTTTCCTCTGTCAGTCTGTCTCTTGCTTTCTCGTTCTTTCTTCCATTCCCCCTTTTAAAATATCTCCTTCTGTATTGCAGTTGATTTTTCCATAACCCCTTCTTGTCGCTCCTCCTCCTCCTCCTCCACCTTTTTCTCCACATGGAGACTGTAGAGCAATGACTGCCCCTTGAGATGGGATTGTGGTGGGGGTAGGAGGGGGTGGGAGAGCCTGAGCCTTGGGACCCGCTGGGACACTGGCCCTGCAGATGGAAACCCCCAGGAGCTGTCAGTTTATCTCAGTTTTCTGCTTCTCTATGCCCTGTTGGCTCCCTCCCTGCTCCTGGTACAGAGGAGTCCCCAGATGCCCTTTGGGAGGGCCCAACCCCACGGCTTTTACTATGCTCTCGCAGCCAATTCAGAGCTGGGGAATTTGGGCAAGCCCAAAAAAGGGTTTGTGTTTCTGGTTGGTCCTGAGAGAGAAACACAGAGCCCTGATGAAACAGGGACTGAATACAGCTGTGGTCTCTAAACTTTGAACAAGGATGCTGGGATGTGGGAATGAAAGGAGAAAAGGCCTCTCTGACCAGCACAGCCCTGAATCAGTAGAAGGGGATGCCAGCCTTTGGAGAAGAGAGACAAAACAGTACCCTCTCTCTCCCTAAAGTCAGAATCAGTCAATGAAGATCAAGTGAGCTACCAGAGGGGATCAAAATCTGTTTCCCTCCAGGGCTCCTCATTTTCCTCCCATAAATGATTGTGAGTGTCTCCAAAGATTGTCCTAGTCCCTTTTCTTTACCTATGCTCTATCCCTCTGTTAGCTTCAATTATCATCATTTTGAGGATGGGTCACACAGCTTTAATTCTAGCCCTAATCTTTCCCCTCCTCCCCTGGCCCTGATTCCCCTCTCCCTTTTTAAAAGGCAATTGGGGTTAAGTGACTTGTTTAGGGTCACGAAGCTAGTAAGTGTCTGAGGTCAAATTTGAACTCAGATCATTCTGACTCCAGGGTCGGCATTCAGTCCACTGGGCTGCCTAACTGCCCCTCAGCCCTTATCTCTCTTTTTTTTTTCAGATTTTTTTTTTATTGACTTGTTTGTTTACTTTTAGTTTACAAGATTCAGTTCCAGAATCACTTGAGTTTCAGATTTTTCTCCCCTTTCTCCCCACCCCCCCACCCCCGCCATGGTGGCATACAATCATGTATAGGATCTG